>PVJA010012264.1:27242-52536 GCA_004027025.1 Myocastor coypus
CCAAGCACAATTCCTAGTATGTATCAAGGTTGTCTTTTGTTTTTTTTTGGTTTTTTTTTTTTTTTTTGTCTGTATTAGGACATGGGTCTACAGGGTCTCACTACTCAAATTGGATTTGTAGTGATTCTCCTGTTTTCAGCCTCCCAAAGTACTGTGATTACAGGTACTGCCACCATGTCCAGTCTCAATGGCTCTCTCAGGGCGTCCAGTGGGCGGGGCTGGTCTAAACCACTGGGATTGAATCTGGCCGCTGAGCTCTGCCCAAGTAGATGCTTTAGTGCACTGAACTATCAGACCAACCCTTAAGCTTTTATGCCATGTTTACATCACCTTAACAAATAATGCAAGCTACTCTCACCAGTAGTGGGAACACAGGAGGTCCTCTGCCTCCTGAGGGAGGGACCGAGACACATGCAACATTTCCGTGGTATCCATACGAAAAAATATACACACATCGGAAATTTAATCAGGAAGAAATGGTACACAAACTCCAATGCAGGGGACATTCTACCCATTAGCTTGTGTGTTTCCAGAAATGGTACAGTGGAGAAAGACAAAGTGCAATCAAGGAATGATTTCGATTTAAGGGAGACCAAACAGACACGACAACTGAACAAACTGAACACCATTTTTTTTTTCTTTCCTTTTTTTTTTCTTTTGTGGGACCAGGGTTCGAATTCACGACCTTGCACTTGCCAGGCAGGCGCTTGTCCCACGGAGCTATCTCCCCAGCCCCCTGAATACCACTTATCAGCTGAGCTTCTTCCAGTTTAAAAAAATAACAATAGCCATTGGAAAAACCTGAATAAAGTCTATAGAAAAAAAACCAACCTTGTCTTGATAGTTTCTCGATTTTAGTAGCTGTGCAGAAGGGAGTTGTTTTAGGAAAGTATGCTCGGAATGGACAAGAGAGATCACTCCTGACAGTTCCCTACGCCAGGGTGCAGGAGGAGGGAGGGAGCCAGAGGGAGAGGAGCGGCGGGTGCTGCGCTGTTACCACGCAGACCTCGGGAGCAACCAGAAGAGAGGACGACAAAGAACCGAGAAACGTGCGCGGTGACGAAAATGTTCGCTACCCGGCTGTGACCGTTGACGTCACACGAATATACTCTATTATCACAGCGTACATTATAACACGTGCCACTGTCATACGTGAATTTTAAAAAGAAGGAATATTACCCATAACTAAACAGCAATCTAACATCGTATTTGGTATCTAAGAGAAAGGTATTCAGAAACTCTATTAGCCTTTTCTATTTTCGACAGTATCAAGTTTCCTGTTAGAAACATCAAAATAAGGAGTTAAGTGTTTACAAATAACTTCACTAAAGGAGCAGTTGGGTGAACCTTTCTAGTCTCTGCGCCTTCTTCAGCCTGTAGATTAAGGCATTAGAAAGGGTTGCACGACTCTCTTTAAAATATAAATGAATAAATAATAAATAGATAAACAGAACGTGGTGCAAGAAGTAAATAGAAAAAAAAAAAGAAAATATAATGATTACATCCTTATCTCTAACAACGCGTGGTAAAGGTGCCTCCAAAATTTACCTGCGCAAGTGATTTTTCTTAACAAGACTTAGTGACACTCGGAGTGGAGCTTTGCATTACGTCAGCTCCCAGTTATTTCGTTTCTACTCTAGCCAGCACCTGACAGAGAGCACGAAAAAAAACTAGCGATTGTAAATGGATTCTTGGAGTTTGGGGGAGCCCGAGAGTAGCTCTTGGCTGAGGGCGGGGACTCGGGCCAAGTCGCCGGAGCCGAAGCTGAGCGGCTTCTGCATCCACCCAGCGAGACCTGGAAGGGAGAGGTTCCTGCATCTGTGACTCGACGTTCTACTTCTCTGGTCTGGAGGCGTCTCGCCCTGACTCGCGGCAGGACTACACAGAGACAGGAGGCGGGGCCTTCTAGCATTGGCTGGGGCTGTGGGTGGGGGTGTGGTTAGCAGTCCGGCAGGCCGCTTAGTCAGAAGCCGAGCGGGCCTTCACTGGCGCCCCCTCACGGTCCGCAGCGACACCGTCGTAGTGCGAGTGGCCGGGGCTTCCGGTGCAAAGGAAATGAATGAGCACGGGTTCTCTCGCTACTCTAGGCTGAGAAAAAGGCAGGAACTCAGCAAGTAGGCGAGGACAAGAGCCGCGGTCGCCGGGTCCAGAGCACCTCGCAAGACAGCTTCAGAACAGCCCTGTGGCCTCACACCCTGAGCTCGCAGACACATTGTGAGGGGCGTCCAACGCGTGTCTCACTGCACAGCCTGTGCGTGCGCGTGTGCATGTACATGTGTTCATGTGTGTGTACATGTGTGCGTGTACGTGTGTGCGTGCGTGTGTGTGTGTGTGTGTGTGTGTGTGTGTGTGTGGTTTTGCTGAGTTCTCTTTTGAACAGTAGCTGCCCCTGCCCCTCATATAAAAATTCACCACCCTCCCGCATTTCAAGCAGTGGCCTCGGAAGCCCTTGACCATGCATTCTGTCAGCACAAAGGTCAAGAAGATCGAACCCGAGGGGTCTTTGTCGCCAGCCCACAAGTGTCCCCAGCCGTCAACTGCCCCACATTCCTGGGGACAAAGCTGAGGACAAGCGCGCTAAGCTCTTCCTGCTGTATGGGGGGGGGGGACTCTCTCAGTACCCCCCTAAATTATTATAACATTCCCACAAAACAGATTTTTTTTTCCTAACCTACAAATAAGAAAACTGAGCAAGACTTTGCACAAAGATTGAGCAAGCCCTATGGTCAGACAAGTAGCAAGTAGTCACAGAAAAAGGAGATCTGAACTGAGTTGGCTGACCCCAGAGCCCCTCTACGTGACAGGCAACTGTCATTTTGGGCTGTGGGCCTACACATGAGCACCCTTGAATGTCTTCCCTTGGCTGAGGCCCATCCCATGCCCTGCAGGGATGCAGAGATCAAAGTTTGACTCCTGTCCTCCTGAAAATCTCTCCGTGGCTGCAAGAAAGGTCAGAAGTCAGGCAAGGGCCACCTTCTGGGCGCTGAAGGGAGGGAACCCAAGGGCAGGGCCCTGCAAGCTGGCAAGGTGTCTGGATCTGGTGGCATGCGGACCAGTTCATAAACTTCATCACTGTTCACTTAGAGATCTATGCACTCTGACCATGTTATAGTTTGGAAAAGGCACAAAGTCAGGACTCTGGGAAATGCAGAGGCCACAAAAGGGGCCACAAGTTCATCTTTCCCACATCTTGGAAGTCAGGGCCATCCCACAGCCTTCTAACTGATCACCTCACTGAGGGAGGGCCCTGGGGTCAAAGGTCAGAGGCTGGAGTTTTCTCACTGTCTGTAATATCATGATTCCCAGGGCAGGCCTAGTTCTAGCTCAGTTGAGTTGTAAAGTTAAATAAACATCTTAAGTAAAATTCTAAAATGTGGCAAATGAAGATTTATTTTTTTAAAAAAAATCTAGAGGGCAGGAGAGATAGCTCAGCAGACTAAGCACCTAGGCAAGTGTAATGACCGGCCCCATACCTGGGGCCCACTGAGCTGGCCACTGAGACCCTCTGTGGTGGCACACACCTGTAATCCCAGCACTGTGGAGCCTGAGACAGGAAGATCACTATAAGTCGGAGCTGCATAGAGAGACCCTGAACAAAATACATTAAAAAAAAAAAAACTATTGTACACACATTTGAAAAATTCTAGGCCAAAAATTTAGCGTTTTGTGCTACTAAAGAGCTTTTCCAAGCCTTTCATGTGCTGTATGAACTGAGTAGTCAAGTCACAGCTTTATTTTACATTTTTCCCAGAACTTACTTTATTATAGATTCCTTTGTTTTTCCTTAATGCTTTCTGGGTTATTGTTCCAAAGAATAACTTTTGAAAACTATAATTTTAGAGTCATGATTTACAAATCTACTTCAGCCAAAGACCATGGATACTGAAAGCCATCTTGCAAAGCGTTCCTTGCAGGTTTTCTAGAGTATCCCCCAGCTTCTCAGCACATCAGGAGAGCCAAACCAGTGGTGCATGGCTGTAATCCTGGTGCACTGGAAGCCAGAGGTCAAAAGGTTGTAAGTTTGAACTTAGCCTGGGTAACTTAGCAACTTAGCCAGACACTGTCTCAAATTTTTAAAAGAAATTTTAAAAAGGAATTAGGTGAGGGTTGCAGATGCAACTTAGTTCAAAGGCCCTAAATTCAATACCCAGTAGCACAAGCATACATGTACACACATTTAGACGTGAATGGAGTTGATTCAAAAGACCAAATAAAATGTCCCACAACGTCAGTGTCTGGATTCATGACAGGCACAGAGGATCAGAGAGCTGGGATCCAGACAAACAAAACGGTCAGAGACTGGAGATCCAAAGGACCCTGGAATGCCTCTGGATAGCCAAGTCGGTCTGTGTTATAATTAATTGAAAACATCAGAGTGGTTGGTTGAGTGAAGCAATTACTTACATTGAGGCTCTGTAGTTTTAGAGTTCACAAGTAGGTGACCCTGGCCATCAAGGACTAGAATGGACGCCACCCCTAGGCTTCCTTCCCATGAGCCTCCATTCCCCCCTTCCTTCTTTCCTCTTCTGGTAGATAGTTTTCTGCATCTTGGTGGACAAGATGGAAAATGTGGGTGCTGGACTGCATATTTCATCCTCTGGCAGGAGACGACTGACTCCACTTCCAGGGCTAGATAGAGCAAGGGACCAGGTCATAGCCACTTGTGAGCCCATTGCATGGGTCACACTGCGGCAGCCACTCCAGCACTGCATGCAAGCAGGGATGCATGATGACCAGGCGTCTACAGGTGGATAGCCGGGCCGGCCACCAGCAGAAGGCCCTTGAGACCCCAGGAGCCACTACACATGTAGCTCCTTCTGAGAATCTCTCCTTGCCATCTATGTAAATACCTAAATATAATTGGATTAATTACTCAAGAAGGACAGTCCCTCCCTGTGGTCCTCTTCTATTGACTCACAGACGGGGTGGTGCTGGCTGGATGACACACCTCTGAAAACCATTTTGCCAGGGAAACAAAGGAGCTTGCATTCTTAAAAATGGCTTATTTGTCCTAAGATATGTTTCTGTCAGGGGAAACTGGGTGACCAGCTCTTGTTTCAGAGCTGCATTTGAAGCCTCCCTGCGCCGGGTTTCTGTTGCTTCCAGCAGTCACGCCCTCCACATTTAATGCCATCCTTCGGAAAAATGCACTGGCTTGGCAACATTTTTCTCCTGCTTTCAAGCTTTTGCACACTCGCCCAAGTGGGCTTTTATTTTCCATTTTAATTTACCCAGTATAAATACAATGTTGGACTTCTTCAGTGTTAACAGTTTTGTTGTACAGATGTTCTTGAAAGCCTTTTCAATTCAGCATTGGTTTGTTTTTTTTTTTTTTTTAGCATGGCTGCCTGCCAGAAAAAAAAAAAAAAACTATTCCATTTTACATGGAACTGCAAGATTTTCTTTCTCTGTTCCTTCCCCACCCCCAACCAGCTAAAGAATATTGGGATTAAAGATGTCATGGTGACACCTTGTGGCCACACACCAAAGACACAGTAGATACTACCGGATTTAACAGGAGTCACCCAAGTTCATTCTCCCACAAATATTGCTTGATTTATTTGATTTGCTTTTCTATTTACCACTTGGCCCAAACCACTGTAGATGTCCAGGTTGTTTTGCTTTAAGGAAAACATCCAACTTTGCCTCCACAGGAAAAGGATAAACACGTCATTCCAGGAAGGGAAGTAGAGCCATAACTCTTGGTTCTGGCTTATGTTGGAGTCCTCGTAAAACAGAGTTGTGCGCACTGCTCGGAAGCAACTTGGAGCAACATGCAGATCTTTTCCCTAAAAAAGTGTGTGTTGAGGGGGGAACAAGGGTGCTAAATGAGCTTTTGTTCATTGGTTTATGTATTCAAAAGTTGATATTTGCTTACCTTGTATACTTCATATTTCAGTGGAAATACTTGTGGAAATAGTCATCCTCTCATTTTCCATCTCCTCCCCCTGACCTGCGTCAATGGAGATAAAATCTGCTTAAATCATTTTTCACTTTAAAAAGAACACATTGTTTATGCAGCAATAAGAAAGTATGCTTACCAGAATTTTTGCATAACATAGAAGGAAGATATACCGTAGTATTAAAAGAGTAAGACACCAAATTGTATGTAGGAAACAATCGTACATATGTAACAATGTAAATATCTCCATAAGTGTGAGCTACACAACGTAGATGTTAATGGTGACCTCAAGATTCACAAGGAGGTGTGCACCCCAACCTGACACACCAAAATTTCTTATGAAATTTGTTTCTACCTAGTTTTCCATCATCCTAACTAAAATTTATTTTCTTATGTTTGCCTCTATTTTTCAGTTTTTCTAAGGTAAATATATCTTAAAATCATGAACAAGAAAAATCCTCGGTATTTTGCAAAAGATCAAGTTACTGCTTGTTTTCATATAAAATATCTCCATTTCAGGATGGCAGCAAAACGGGGCGAGTGGAGGGGACCGGGGAAGGGTGAGTCACAGGGGAATGGATGCAGGGGGGAGAACTTCAGCAAATTGCATCACAGAGTTGGGAGTCTCTAGAGACACCATGCAGTCACTCAACTTTGATTGTGGACCCAAAGGGCAGGGGAATGTCACTCTGTCCCGTGAAGTAGGCGCTGGACTTTCTGTCACAGAAGAAGAATTTCAGGATTGGGCAATGGGAGATGTCACAGCAGATTCACAAATTAACAGAAAATGACAAAGGAATGGTTTGGTGTTTGTCTGTTTGTTTGTTTGTTTTTGGACAGTTCAGGCCACCCTAAAGGCGTGTGTGGGGATCAAGCCACCGTTTTCTGTGCCTGACTAGGATTCCCCATGCAGGCACTTAAGCCACTGAGCTAACCCGAAAGCCCCCAATGACAAAGGAAGTGCAGCTCCCCGGGGGCAGAGCTCTGATGAAGAGGTCAGCTGGCTCATTCCAGTGAATGGCCATGCCTGTAGTGCCAGCCCTCTGGCATAGGGGGATCTCAAGAGCTAGCCCAGACTGAACAACTCAATGACTAAGTGAGACCCTGCCTCAAAATTTTAAAATTAAAAAAAAAAAGACCACTGATGAAATTCAGGGCAAAGGCCATAGGTTCAATCACTGTACCACAAAAGAAAGAGGAGGGTGGAGGAAAGAGGGACACAGGGAGGGAGAGGGGAGGAGGATTCTAGGTTCAGCACCTCAGTCAAGTCTGTCCTTCTTGTCTGAGGGACAGTTCAGCCCGTGAGATCACTAAGGCTGTCTTCATTTGCTGAGGCCAAACAGGATGCAAAGTAAAGGCAAATGTAAGGCCATGACCAGGGTTATCTCCAGGCTCCTTGTAGCTGAATGTCTAAGCCAATCTTTTACCTCAGTGGCGTCAGTATTTTTTTTTTCTTTTCTATATTTAGTACAAGGTCTGCAGGGTCTCTTTACATAGATCAGACTCGTAGCGATCCTCCTGGTTTTCAGCCTCCCAAGCACTGAAATTAGTCTCCATTGCCATCTCAGTGGGCACCAGGGGTGGGGCTGGCACGGCACTCCAGGGATCGAACCCTGGCCACTGCACTGGGTCTAGGCAGGCACTTTAGTCTGCCAAGCTATCAGGCCTGCCCTTTGTGACCTCAGTCGTGAAGGGCATGAGACAGGTCACAGAAATTCGGAGTGAGTCCCTCTTGTTTCACCAACTTCTAGGCAGACCCTCCCTGAAGATCAATGTGCAGAATCCAGTAAGGCTCTGCCCCAAAGCTGTACGGTAATAGAAGGGAAGGAAACGAAGAAGGTCAGGCTTTGATTTGCCTTTAGTTACCTGAGGGGTGTCTGTGTGTCCATGGAAGTGAATAGTCACTGTGTTTGCCTCGGGACATGTCTGTCTGTCTGTCTGTCTGTCTGTCTGTCTGTCTAGTAAATACAGCTTTTAAGTCCTTGACTGCCTCAAGAGAAAAATCAAGCTTTTAGTGAGCAACAGGTTGAGCGTCCAGGAGTTCATCGTTCCCCTTCTCTGGTAGTGTGTGACGGTGTCCAGACCTTTAAGATCCCTCCAAGAGGGGTGAACACAGCCAAGTAGGGAGGACTTCTTACCCAGAGTCGTCCCGTGTGAACAGCCTCTGCCAACCCTTGCCTTTGTCCTCCTAGAAGGCATTGGTGCTCACGCTGCTCCTGAGGCAAAGCGCCTCCTGGCGGTCACTCTTGGCGTGGCTGGTGCCAGTGGTCACAGCAATGGGTGAGGACCTTGTGCTCTGCTCTGTAAAGGTCTGAAAGACTGGCAGCCCCGCTTTAACAATCAATACGTATAACGTGATACCTATAAAATCTTAACATTTAAAACTAAATTAGTTGATCCTAGGACTTAAATGGAAAAAAATGAGAGTAGCCAAGGAAATTCTGAATGAATAATTTCCACATTTTTTCTAAGCCATGAACTAAAGCTTATTGTAAAACTGTGGTGATTTCAAATGGCAGTGCTGACACTTGAATAGAAAAATAAAAATCCAATGGCGGCCATACATAAATCTATTATAGGACAGAGACTTAATGTATGTTAATGAAAGCTTTCAATTGGAGGCCTGAGAATAACTGGATGACCACTGCAAACTATCTTACAGTCATGCTCAATAAATCTGAAGTGTACAGAAATATTAATGTTAGAAAAGAGCATCTAGCAGCTACAAGATGATGCAAAGAAAACTAATATAAGAGTAAGATTAATCAAAAAAGCATCGGGAAACAGCACAATGACTTAAAAAGACTATTTGCTGCACTATGACCAGAAACTTTTCCAAATATGAGAAAAGAATGGGACATGCAGATAAGCAAGGCATGGAGAATGCCACACAGCCATAATCACAATAACGCTACACTCAGACTCATAATCAAGATCTCAGAAATGTGGCAAAAGAATAGAATACTAAAAGCTGCTAGAGAGAAGAAACAGGTCACCTACAATAGAAAGCCCATCAGAATCATGGCAGATTGCTCAGTACAAGCCATCAAATCAAGAAGAGCTTGGAGTGAAGCATTTCAGGTCCTGAAAGAAAACAACTCCCAGCCCAGATTGGTATACCCTGCAAAACTGTCTGACATATTCAGTGATGAAAAAAGACCCTTCCATGACAAAGAACAACTGAAGAAATTCTTGATCACCAAACTAACCCTACAAAGCATAGTGACAGATATTCTAGAAAGAGAAAGAGTGATCATAGCTTCAGGAACAAGAGAAAGAAACCACAAAGAGACTAAGTAATTAAAAAGAGAGAAAAGTACAAAACCTATCACAGAAAAATAATATGACAAAGAGAAGCCAATAGGTATCAGTTATAACCACCAATGTAAATGTTCTCAGTTCATCAATCAAAAGAAATAGCTGAGCAGAGTGGATTAAGAAACAAAATTCAGAGCTGGCCAAATAGCTCAGTGGATTAAAGCACCTCCAAGCAGATGTAGGGGCCAGTGGTTTGATCTCTGGGCCTGCCATGCCACCCCACCCCCAGGATGCACCGAGATGGCAACTGAGGTTGGGCAAGGTGGTGTGCACCCACAATCTCAGCTGCTGGGAGGTGTAAACAGGCAGATCACTACAAGTCTTATCTAAAAAATAAAAATAAAAAAAAACAATGGTTATATTACAAGTCTTATCTAGTAGTGAGACCCTAAATACCCTGTAGATCCTTCCCTACAAAATACAGAAAAAGAAATAAAAATCTAACACATAAGAAACACATTTAACTCAAAAGGAAATTCACAGACTAAATGTTAAAGGATGGAAAACAATCCTCCACACCATGGCAAATCAGAAAAAAGCAGGAGCATCTATGCTGCTTCCTGACAATATCAAATTTAAACCAAAAATCATTCAAGAGATAAAGAAGCTAACTACGTACTTGTTAAGGGAAAACTGTAACAGGAAGAGAAAATAACTATAAATATATGTGCACTCAACGTAGGAGCACACTCCTGAATAAGACAAATTTTAACAGACATGAAAAACCAAACGACCAATCATACAATAGGAATAGAGACTTTAACATGCCACTGTCATACACGGATGAAGCAACTGAACAAAAAAATCAGCAAAGAAATAGAACTAAACCAAACTTGGGAAGAAATTAACTTGGTAGGCCTTTACAGAGTGTTTTACCCAGAAAAAACAGGATAAACATTCTTCTCAGCTGCACATGGGACATTGTGCAAAACAGACCACGCAGAGCACTCTTAAGTAAAGGCAAAGCAACTGAAATTATCCCATGCATACTTTCTGATCACAGTACAATAAAACTGGAAATTATTGACAAAAGAAACTACAAAAACCCCATAAACATATGGAAATTAAATAACAACCTCCTAAACAACCAGCAGTTTACAGAAGAAATTTAAAGATATTTATAATCAAATGAAAATGTAGATACAACTTACCAAAACCTGTGGGTTTCAATGAAAGATGTCTTAAGAAGAAAATTTATAGCAATACGTTTGCATGTTAAAAAAAGACAGCAAGCCAAAATAAATGATCTTATGGTATACTTCAAACTCCTAGAGAAAGAACAGCAAGTCAAGCACAAATCACCCCCCAAAAAGGCAGGAAATTATAAAGATTAGAACATCAAGTACTGGGCCCGGCGGAATGGCTCAGTGGTCTAAAGCACCTGCTTGGGAAAGCTTGGGCGGCTTCAGGGACCGCGGTTCGATCCTCGGCACCACATGCTGCACCAGCCCTGCCCTCGGGATGGGCTGAGCCTGCCATAAAAATGAGTGAATAAACAAACAAAGGTTCTGAAACAAGAAAAAAATAAAAAAATAATTCAACAAAAAAAAAGAACATCAAGTACTGCATTAGAAATGAAGAACACAATAGTAAGAATAAATGAGCCAAAGAGTTGGTTCTTTGGAAGAATTAATAAAATTGATAAACCCCTAGGCAACCTAATCAAAAAAAAAAAAGGAAAGAAAAACCCAAATTCATACAACAAAGAATGAAAAGGGAAAAATCACTACAGAACCTAGAGAAATTCAGAAGATCATCAATACCTATTTTCAAAATCTTTCATCTCACAAGATGGAAGGCACAGAGGAAAAGAACAGTTTCCTAGATACATATGGAAGACCAAAACTGAGTCAAGAAGGTAGACAAACTCTAAATACCCAACAATGAAAAATGAAATTGAAAATGTGACTTAAAAAAACGCTACCAACAAAGAAAATCCCAGGTCCCAATGGATTCACAGCAGAATTCAATAAGAAATTTAGAGAAGATTTAATGTCAACATTTCTCAAACTCTTCAGTGAAATTGAAAAGGAAGCACTTCTCCCAAACTGATCCCTGGAGGCAATTCCAAAACCAGAAAAAAAAAAAAAAAAAAAAAAAAAACTAAGAAAGAGAACTGCTCCAGGGAGATAGCTCAGTAGAATAAGCACATGAGCACTACCTGGCAAGAACATGGTCCTGAGTTCAATCCCCAGGGGGGAGAGCGAGAAAGAGAGACAGAGAGAGAGAGAGAACTATAGGGCAATCTATCTAAGGAATATAGAGGTAAAAATCCTCAACAAAATACTAGCACAAACAGAATGTAGCAAATCATCAAGATTATACATCATGACCAAGTAGGATTTATTCCAGGAATTTAGGAATGATTCAACATATGCGAATCCATAAATGTAATACACCACATCAATAGAACCAAGAACAAAAACCACATGATCATCTCATTAGACGCAGAAAGAGGCTTTCACAAAGTCCAACACTCATTTGTGATTAAAAAACCCTATGGAGAATTGGAATAGATGGTCTACATCTCAACCTGACAAAATTTTTTAAGAAATGAACAGCCAACATCATACTAAAGGGACAAAAACTGAAGACTTTTGTTATGGTTTATGCCTAGTTGTCCCCACAAAGCCTCATGCAGTAATGGAGCAGGAACTTCTATAGATTGAGACTTGATCCATGATCCACTGGGATTATGTGATTAAGTATTGATCTAGAGTCTGAGACTTGATCCATGATCCACTGGCATTCTGTGTTTTACTATTGGAATTATGGTCTTAGTACTGCTGAGGTTATGAGTGTGGCCTGAGACAATAGGCTAAGGCAGAGAGCCTGAATGTAACATAGAGACAGAGAGACAGACTAGTGCTGTTGCTGTCTGCTGCCCTGGTTGGTTGATTGCCTCTGTTTCGATTGTTGCTGTTCTGCCACTATGAACTGAATGCTCTCTGCCCTGTTCCACTCAGCCTTGGGCCAGCCGAATATGGACTGAACCCTCCAGTAACTGTGCACTAAATAAACCTTTCCTTCCTTCATTTTGAGTGTTGGGTATTTGTCCCAGCAATGATTAGAGAGTAACTAAGACAGCCTTCACTCTAGAATCAGTAACAACACAAGGATATTCACAGCTTCTGCACTGAAAAGCAAGTCTCCAATAGTAAAAAAAAAAAAAACTCCAAAACTGGGAAAAATATCACAACCAACTGTCCCTCCAACAAAGGCCTTCTCTCTAGAACATATAAAGAATTTATAAAGTCAGGCCCCACAAATTCAAAGACCTGATACAAAAATAAACATCTGAGAGGAATATGCACTTCTCAGAGGAAGAGATACAAATGGCAAAAAATATTTGAAGAAATGTTCAACATCATTGGTCATTTGTGAAATGCAAATTAAAACACCACAGATTCCAGCTCACCCCAGAAACAATGGCTAACATCAAGAAGTCAGCCAATAACAAATGCTGGAGAGGCTGTGGAGAAAAGCAAACCCTTCTCCACTGTTGGCAGGAGTGCAGACTGCTAAAACCACTATGGAAATCAGTGTGGAGATTCCTTCAAAAACTAGGACTGGAGCTCTGACTCAGGTCTGCTATTCCCTTGCTGGGTATTTTTCCAGAAGAACTGAAAACTTCATATCATAGTGATATATGTGCTCTCACATTTTTATAGCAGTTCAGGTTGTCATAGCTAAATCCTGGAAACAACCCAGATGCCCATCAACTGAAGAATGGATAAAGAAGATGTGGTGTTTTTACACAGTTGAATATTGTTCACCTATAAGACAGGATGAATTTGAGTCTTTTGTCAGTAAACCAATGCAACTAGAGAACACACTCATAAATGAAATAAATCAGATCCACATATGCAAACATTGTATTGTCTTCCTAGTGTGAGAACCTGAGAGAGAAAAATGGAATCTGAAGGGTACTTTGGATACCGGGTAAAGGGAATGAACTTATTCAAAAGGGAAGAGTAACTGAGTTGAGGAGAGGGACAGGAGAGGAAGTCAGGGAAGAGATTTATCTATGTATGTGAACAAGATATCTATGGATGTGAACTGTGATTTCTACCGGTCTATGGAAAGAAGCAGTTATTGTTTTACTTTGTTTTGCCTCCTTTTTTCAATTGTTTGTGCTTTTCCCTTTTAAATTTCTTATACAAAGCCGGGCGTGGTGGTGCACGCCTGTAATCCCAGCACTTGGGAGGCTGAGGCAGGAGGATTGGTGTGAGTTCAATGCCAGCCTGGGCTACAAAAGTGAGCTCAAGACCAGCCTGAACTGCATAACGAGACCCTGTCTCAAAAAATAAATAAATAAATAGATAGATAGATAGATAGATAGATAAATTTCTTATACATTTCTTCAAATTTTTCATGCATACATCTTGTGATACGAACAGCTGATTGGAAGACAACACCATGTATTACAACAAATACTGTGAAATTCATATTATTTATGAAGTGAAATTCTGTATCACCTGCAAAGTTTTCTGTTTTAATTCTAATTTGTACTCTTTTAAAAATAGAAAAAAAAAATTTAAATGAATGGCATATTGCAAATGTTACAGAAAACTATAAACTAACTACTCAGTACTCTTAGAGCAGGTAAGACTTCCTATTATGACACATAAAGCACAGAAGCCATCTACAGAGTCAGCCAAAGGCAAAGGACAAAAAAGAAAGGAAAAATATGTTTGCCATAGGCAGGACAGATGAATGAATCTTTAAAATCAACAAGGAATAAGCCAGTGACTCAATGGGAAAATAGACAAAGCATGGGAACCAGTTCTTCCCAGCATAGCAAACCTACATGAAGCCTGCCACATATGAACAAGAGCTCAAGGTCACGCACAGCTGATGACGTGAATACTAAACTATCTGCAAGTCTTGTTCTGCCCCCCGCACAATGGTGGAACTGAAACTTGGGTAGCAGCCCCTGCTGGTGAAATTGTTGGGATGGTCTTACATTGGAAATGGCACAGGTGCAAATTTGAAAAGCTCCCTGCAGGGTAAGTAAGCTGTAAACATAGGTGCCCTTCAACATGGCTGCTCCATTTCCCAGAAATCATGGTACAAAAGATGCTTGTATATGCAACAATCTCACACGGACACAATCATTCATTGCAGTAACTTTCCAAATAGCAAAAGGCTAAAAACATCCTAAATACCCATCACTGAAGCACTGCATTCACATTAAAGAATACTGAAGCTATTAAACAAAATGGAACTCTTTATGGGCCAACAGGAATAATCTCCAAAATATGAGGTCAGGGCAAAAAGCAGTGTTCCAAGAAAGGAGAAAAGAAGTAGACTGGACATATACATTTGCTGATGTGCACAGTGCCCCATAGTGGAAGGAGCTGGTGGTGGCTGAAGACCTACAAGGAATGGAGTCTGCACATCACAGCAACACAGTGGCCACATTGTAACTCCCTTCAATGTTGAGTTTCTTGATGCTCAAAGCTGTACTCCCCACCCAAGTGCCAGGTATGCTCCTAAAGGCAGAGAAGAATGAAGCCGCCCAGAAAGGCCTGATCGCTGTATCTGGTATCCTTCTCCACCAAAGAGAAGCCTCTCGAAAACATGTGGTTTCATTTTTGTTTTCCCTACTTGCTTCATGGAAATTTCTGTTCTAGGGAACAACCTATTTGCGTTAGTTTTAAGATAAAAATAGGCGGCTGGGGAGATAGCTCAGTAGAATATGTATTTGCCTGGCAAGCCCAAGGGCCTGAGTTCAACCCCTTGTTCCATGGAAAAAATAAAATAAAATAAAATAAGATAAAATAAAATAAAAATAATGACAATGTTCTCCTCAATTTCTGCATCAGTGGAGAAGCTCATGGGATCCACATTTTCCCATCCACCTGGCTGTGCCCAATCTCCTTAGTCCAAACAACAAAATCCACTGCAACCTGTTGCATAGCGACCAGAGTATGAAGGCTTTTGTTCTCATTTGAAAAAATCAAAGGCTGTAAAGGTTAAATGACTTCAAAAATCACCCAAAGACAGCTTGGTACAGTGGTGCACATCTGTAAGCCCACACTCTGAAGGCTGTGGCACAATTACCACAAGGTAGGCCAGCACAGACTATAAGTTTAAAGCCTGGACTCCGTAGTTGGACTCTGTCTCAAAACCAAAACAAAACAAAAACAATCACCCAGAGCTAAAAAGTAGTAATTCTAGGGGCCAGCAAGATAGCTCAGCAGTCTAAAGCACCTACTTAGGCAACCGCAGGGACTGTAGTTCAATCCCCAGCACCACATAAAAAAAAAAAAAATGAACTCAAGGCCAGCCTGAAGTACATAGTGAGACTGTCTCAAAAAGACAAATAAATAAATAAATAAATAAATAGTAGTAATTCTAAAACTTCCACCCAAAATTGATCTGCTCCATTGTTTTCCTTTTTCTCTATTCAGCAACTTTCCGATTTTCTTTCTACACCTAGTAGGCACTGCTTTTGTTTGGTTCTCTTACTAGTCCTCCTGCCTGGCATATGTACTCCAATATACTCCTCTGGTTTCTAGGTCTAGAAGTTCTAGTGGGTCATGGTTTGGCTATACACAAAACACTCTTGGCACTATTGCAAACCATGCGCAATTAGAACACTCTGTTCTAATTGGTCTGGGATGGGGCCTGAGATCAAAGATTTCTCCATCTTTCACCTCTTCCTGACAGCATCTCTTCAACTTTATATCCTGAGCACCCAGTAGGTACTTAGTATTTTTCCAGTGTGAAGATAGCTGGATAACTAAATAAACAAATGAACTTGAGGCTAAGGTAGAAGCCAAGGCTTAATGTAGGCAATAAAACAGAAGCCGTTTTGAAAGACCTGAGCCAGGTGGAAGCGTGCTAAAACTGCAGTCATTTCAGTCCACTCCTGGGGAGCTGGAGCAGGAAGCTGCATCCTTGTAACCCTGGGCCCCCACATAATGGAAAGCTATAAATATCATCCGTGAATCACATGGGGTTATATAAGGTTCACAGAAGACGGCTTTATCAGTAGAGCTTAAGTTGCACTGAAATGGAGACCTGGCTGATGCCCTATGTATTGGTTTTTCCAAAGAGGAAAGTCTCCCTGTATTTCCCTAGTCTTTTATTGGCTCCTGTTTGAGGCAGAGTTGCCAGGAGCCCATCCTGCTACTGGAATTCCTGCTGTCTTTCCTTAATAACAAAAAGGTAGTTGCAGAAGAGGAGTTATTTTTACTTGTAAAGATAAGACCAGCACTTGCCCTGATCCCAGGAAAAGGCAGTGCTTGCTGTCCCTGCAAACACTTTGGAGCCGTGGCCGCAGGCCCAGGCCATGGGACAGGCTACACTTGTGCGTTCAGTTGCAGAGAGGCAATCTCTGCTTTGCTTTCCATGGAGATTTGCTCATCACCTGGAAACCTCTGTGGAGATCCCCCAATCTATTCTGTGCTATTTAATTCCAGTAGAAGAGGTACACTGTCTTCTGTTAAGTAATTAAGGGCATATGTGACGAGCTAGGAACACTAACTGTTGCCAAGAATTAGACCTGATGATGAATACCGTCTGAAAATGACAGAAATTTGCATCTATATCTAATGACAGCACTGGGCTATCCAAGAGACAGCAGAGGGGCATCCCTCTTTTGGGGAAGCCAATACATGGGTGTCCTGTAGGCAACTGATCGTTCCAGAACCCTGCTTGGTGATGCTCTAAGTGGTAGGGCACTCAACCTGCCTGAGAAAGGGATCACGGGGCTAACCCTGAATAACACACGATTAACTCTCACTAGTTGGGACAGTGGGCCTCAGAAGCATATTTTACTATGAGCAGAAGGTAGGTATGCCCTGGTGGGGACTGGCACCCAGATTCTCCTTTGTTCAGTCAAGATGCAAATAGCCATCATTTACCCCACTTCCCTTCAATTTGGCACTGTGGTGTAACTGTTCTAGCAGAAGGATGTGAATGGAAGTGAGCAGGGACATGTCCTCCTTGGCCTCTGCAAGTAAGATGCCTTTACTGCTGTCTGGAAGATGGGAATGGAGTTGTGTCCTAGACTGATACTGGAAGCCGGGGGCCGGAGAGGCTAAAGCACCACCAAGCAGGGTTCTGGAATGATCAGATGCCTCCAGGACACCCAAGAATTGGCTTCCCCAACAGAGGAACACCTCTCTGCTGTCTTCAGGATAGTCCAATGCTGTCATTAGAGAGAAGCAAATTTCTATCATTTTCAGACAGGATTCATCATCAGATCTAATTCTTACAGCAGTAGCTTTCCTAGCTCGTCTCTGACCAATGCACAAGCTACTCTGCTGGCCCACTCTTACCCCCAGTTTGTCCTGGGTATTGATGAGTTCAGTGTTCTTATCACTAAAGCCAGGAGTACAATTGCAAGAATAAACTGGTTTACCCAGGATGCAAATAAGGCAATGTTTCCAGAGTCCATCTCAAATTATAGATGCTCTAAACAAGAGCTTTAGTGAACTCAAGGAAAGGAGCATTTCAAATATAATTTGTTTTATATGAGAAGACTTTCTAGAATAACTTGATAAATTAGAGATTTTTATGAATCTTTTAAGGAAGAGTTTTACAAAAATGCCTGAGCTTCACCAGTCCAAGTCCCTGAATGATCACATACAAAGAAAATGGAAAAGAATCTGTCCTTTAAAAATCCTTTTGCAAGGGCCAGAGAGCTAGTTCAGTGGACTCAGCACCTGTTTAGGCAAGCATCGGAACCAGAGTTCAATTCCTGATGCTGCCTGATAATTGCATGCCAAAATTACAAGAACAATAGCAACAGAAAGGAACTAGCACACAAAGCAAGCAATTAAACAGAGGGGAAAGTAGGGAATCAACAGCAGGAAAACAACATAACAAAGATCAAATCCATTAGAACAATCAATATAAATGGCCTCAATTCACCAATTAAATGAAACAGACTATCAGAGTGGATCAAGAAACAAAACCAAGGAGCCAGCCAAATAGCTCAGCAGAGTAAAGCATCTGCTTAGGCAGACACAGTGGCTGGGGTTCAGTCTCCGGGGTGCTATGCCAACTCCAGGGCACACTGGGACTGGAGCTGGTGGAACACACCTGTAGTCCCAGGTCTTTGCGAGGCTGAACACAGGCAGATCACTATGAGTCTAATCTATGTAGTGAAACTCTATAGACCCTGTAAATCCTTACTAAAAAACAAAACAAACCAAAAAAAGAAAGAAAAAAAAAAAAAAAACAATATGCTATACACAAGAAACACATTTAACTCAAAATAAAATTTGCACACTGAAAATCAAAGGATGAAAAACAAAATCCATGTACCAGGAACTCAGAAAAATTCTAGGGTAGCTATTCTATTTGCAAACATGATGAATTTCATACCAAGAATGATCAAAAGAGATAAAGAAGGACATTATATACTTCTTTTTTTTTTTTTTTTTTTGGTGGGACTGGGGTTCAAACTCACGACCTTGCACTTGCCCAGCAGGCACTTGTGCCTCGGAGCCATCTCCCCAGCTCCCTAAGGACATTATATACTTCTTAGGGGAAAACTTCAAGAGGAAGAGATGACAATCATAAATATGTATGCACCAAATATAGGAGCACTCAACTATTTTAGCCAAGTTTTAATGGGCATGAAAAATAAAATAAGAAACAACACAATTTTAATAGGAAACCTTAACACCTCATTAACTCAAACAAGATAGATCAACTAGACAAAAAAATTATCAAAGAGGTAGCAGAACTAAGCCAAATGTTTGAGCAAATGGACTTAGCAGACATTTACAGAGTGTTCCACCCAAAATGGGGCATGCTCTAAAATAGACCACATACTAGCACACAGAACATGCTTAAGTAAGTACAAGGGAATTGAAATTATTGCATGCATATTATCTGATTATAATGCAGTGATTGGAAATTAATGACAAAAGAAACTGCAAACACTTCCGAAACATATGGAAATTAAATAACACCCTCCCAAACATCCAATAGACTACAGATGAAATTTAAAAAGAAATTAAACAGGGGCTGGGGAGATTGCTCCATGGCACAAGTGCCTGCCTGGCAAGTGCAAGGCTGAGAGTTTGAACTCCAGTTCTGCAAAAAAAAAAAGAAAAAAAAGAAAGAAAGAAAGAAAGAGAGAGAGAGAGAGAGAGAGAGAGAGAGAGAGAGAGAGAGAGAGAGGGAGGGAGGGAGGGAGGGAGGGAGAGAGAGAGAGAAAGAAAAGAGAAAAGAAAAGAAAAGAGAAATTAAACAACATCTACAATCAAAGGAAAATTCTAACACAACTTACCAGAATTTGTGAGATGCAATGAAAGCAGTCTTCATAGGGAAACTTACAGCAGTGAATTCTCACACTAGGAAAACAGAAAGAGAGCAACTAAATACCCTAACGTTGCACCTCAAGCTTCTAGAAAAAGAAGAGCAAGTCAAACTGAAAAACAAAAGAAGAACTTACAAAGATGACAGCAGAAACTAATGCAATTGATACAAAGGAAAAATACAAAGAATTAATGAACCAAAGAGTTGGATCTTCAAAAGATTAAATAAAATTATAAACTCCTAGCCTACCTCATTAAAAAAAAAAAAAAAAAAAAAAAAAAAAAAAAAAAAAAAAAAAAAAAAAAAAAAAAAAAAAAAAAAAAAAAAAAGAAAGAAGAAAAAAAACTAAAAATCCTACAATAAGGAATGAAAAGGGTGAAATTTCAACATATCCTGTGAAAATTCAGAAAATCACCAGTCGCTGCTTTGCAAATCTTTGCTTTCACAGGATGGAAAACAGAAGAAAGTTTTCTAGATATGCCTGAATTACCAAAACTGAATTCAGAAGATATAAAAACTATGAATAACCCAGTAACATTTAATGACATTGATAATATAATTTAAAAGTTATCAACAAAGAAAAGCCCAGGTCCTGATGGATTCACAGCTAAATTCTGTAAGAAACTATTTTATTTATTTATTTATTTATTTATTTATTTATTATGTATTTGGTGCAGGGCCTCATTACACAGCTCAGACTCATAGTGAACCTCCTATTTCAGCCTCCCCAGCAATGAGATTATAGGCATGTGCCACCACACCTGGACTCAGTGGCATGCCCAGCATGCCCTAGGGGCTGGCCTGATGTGGCATGTGGTTCTGGGGATTGAACACTGGTCCTTGTGCTTGCCTAAGCAAGTGCTTAGTCTGCTGAGCTATCTTACCAGCCACTACAAGAAATTTAATGATTTAATGCCAAAACTCATCAACTAATTGAAAAGGAAGCAATTCTCCCTAACTTGTTTGTATAGGCAAGCATTACACTGATACCAAAACCAGAGAAAGATGCAATGAAAAAAGAGAACTATAGGCCAATGTCCCTAATGAACAGAGGTGTAAAAATACTCTAATACTAGCAAATAGAACACAGCTAATCATCAAATACATACATCATGACCAGGTGCAATTTATTCCAGGGATGCAAGGATGGTTCAGTATACCCAAATCTATAAATTAATACAACGTATCAACAGAAGCAAAGACAAAAACCACATGATTATCTCAACAGATACAGGAAAAAACCTTTTGATAAAGCCCATGATAAAAGTTCATGATAAAAGACCTACAGAAAGTTGGAATAGATGGTCTTTATCTCAATCAGATAAAATATTCTTCAAATTTATGACAAACCAAAACCCAACATTATTCTAAATGGACCAAAACCTGAAAAGTTTACTCTAAAATCAGGAACAAAACAAGGATGTCTACAGTCATCACTCTTATTCAATATAGTTCTAGAAATATTAGCCAGAGTAATTAGACAACAGGGAGAAATAAAAGGAATAGGAATTAGGGCCAGGGAGATAGCTCAGTGGAATAAGTGTTTGCCTGGCAAGAGCAAGGCCCTGAGCTTGATCCCTAGTACCACCAAAACAATAAATAAATAAGGATTAGAAAACAAGCAGTTAAATTATCATCATTCTCTGATGAAACAATACTCTACATGGAAAAACTCCAAGACATGTAGAAGTAATAAACAAATTCAGCAGCATTGCAAGATACAAAATCAATACCCCAAAATACATAACATTCCTGTACATAAACAACAAAATCACTGAGAGAAAAATTAGAGCAACACCCTTTATTAAAGCATTCAAAAAAAGAATAGAATATATCAAAGGAAGTAAAAGATCTATATGTTCATAATTCTATTTGTTCTGAGAAAAGAGATTGAAGAGGATTTCAGAAAATGGAGACATTCCTTGCTCATGGATAGGAAGAACCAACATTGTGAAAATAGTCATATTCCCAAAATTGTTATCCAAATTCGACGTAATCCCAATCAAGGTATCCCTAGCATACCTCATAGAGATTTTAGAAAGTATTTCTAAAATCCGTCTGGAACCAAAAAAGACCAAGAATGACAAAAGCAATCCTGGCCAATAAAGGCAAGGCAGGAGGCATCACAATACCTGACTTGAAATTATACTACAAGGCTACTGTGATAAAATCAGCATGATACTGGGGGAGAAAAGAAAAAACAGAACTGAGGGTCCATGCACAGATTAAAAGATGAAGACACAACGCCAAATACACCCAGCCACATCATCATTGACAGAGACCAAACATATCCATTGGAAGAAAGATAGCCTCTTTAACAAATGATGCTGGAAAAACTGGCTTTCTACATGCTGAAAACTATACCTATCACCATGCACTAAACTAGTGTCAAAATGCATTAAAGATCTAAATATTAAAATAGAAACAATCTACTGGAAGAGAAAGTAAATAGATTTCTTAAAGACACAGGGATGGACAGAAAGTTTATGAACAGAACAAACTACACAAAGAATCAGCAACTGTGATTTGTATCTTATTGAAAAGTTTTTATACATCAAAACAAATCACCAATGGAGTGAAAAAAAAATTGGGGGAAATGTTCTTAGCCAACAGTACCTCAGACAAAGGACTTCTATCTAGAATTTATAAAGAATGAAAATCAACCAGGCCCCATAATTTAAAGACCCAATCCAAAAATGAGCATCTGAGTTCAAAACACTCTTCTCAAAGGAAGAAATACAAATAGCAAATAAATATATGAAAACATGTTCAGTATCATTGGTCATTCAAGAAATTCAAAATAAAACAACACTGAGATTCCATATCACCCCAGAAAGAATGTCTCTCATCAAGAAAATCAATAACAAATGCTGAAGGGACTGTGGGGAAAAGGAAACCTTCTCCACTGCTGGTGGGAGTGTAGACTGGCACAACCACTATGGAAATCAGTGTGGAAATTCCTTTAAAAACTAGGATTAGAAGTCCCATTCGACCCAGCTATTCTCCTTTTGGTTTTTTTTTTGTTTTTTTTTTTTTTCCAGAAGAATTGAAAACATACCACGGCAATATATTTGTACCCATGTTTGTAGCAGTGCAATTATTTGGGGTAAGGGATGAAGTACCTTGTCAATTTCCCATGGAAAATCATCAAGCTGGATGAGGGGTAAAGGCAACAATGCAGGATTCCTTACAACCTGAATGGCACAAAAGCGCTTGGAAGGTGAATGACGTGGGCCTGCTTTCTGCACTGGCAGGGCCAGCCAGAGGTAGGGCTTGCTGCAAGCCCCAGTGTGGCCTGGCCAAGCCGTCCCTCCAGCTTCGTCTGTGGTCCTAATGCGCTGGGCTGGGCGCAGGGCCCTTTACACTCAGGCCTCCAGACCCGGGGAACCTCAACACCGGCATCCTGCAAATCCCGGGTAGGATTGATGCTTGACTATAGCTTGCTTAGGTGTCAAGCAGATACGGGGTTCTATCTCAGAGTGACAAGAAACATGCTTGGAAGCTCTCCGGGGGTTGCCTCGACCCTCTCCCCATTCCACCTGCTAGACGACCGCAGCCCGAGGGCACGGCAGCGGCCCTCCAAGGCCAGCCCCCTGGAGCGACCACTCGGTCCCTTTCTCTTTGGCCGAAGGATCAAGGTAGAGCCAGTGAGATTCTGTGCCTGGCTGCTGCGGACTTGGCTTTCTCGCAGGCAGCTCCCAGGAGCTCCGAAACTTGAGTCTTGGACCCCTTCCTTAGATATAGGAACATTGGATGCGCAGCGTTGCCTTCGTCAACACTGAGACGCGAGGGGTCTGTCTTAAAAACCCCGATTACATTTATTCACTTCCAGGAATCTGTCTTCCCCCAGGGAGAACATAAAATCCACCAGAGCAAGAACTGTGTTTACTTCAAGCGTCCTTCCGTCCCCACTTGGCTCACGCAGACACGCAGTACATACTCCCTAGGAGAACAGGTAGGAGCCGTCAAATCTGCCCCAGAAATGTTTCCTTTTTGTAATGCTTTTTACTTTTAAAGTATTTTATTTTTTTCTTTAAGTATTTTCTACTAATGATTTACCTGACAATCTAGACCAGATTACAGGCATGCGCCACCATGCCATCTCAGTGGCAGGCGGCGCGCATAGTGCCGGGGATCGAACCCTGGTCCCTGAGCTTGCTAAGCAGGCGCTTGGTCTGTTAAGTTACTTTGGCAGCCCTCGCTAATATTCTTTAAGAATTTAAATAACAAAATTGCCTAAGTAGACAGATATTTCTTCAAAATCTGTAGCTGTTATATTGTATTTGTGCTTTAATGCTTTTTATTTTTACAAGATTATCACTAACATTTTATGAAGCGCTTGCTGTAAACTGTTATACGGGAGTCATCTGGCCCTTTTTGTGACATTAAAAGGATACCTCAAGTTCATTCAAAAGTTTTAGGTGTTTTTCAACAGTAGAATATGGGCCTCCCTCAGGGCACAGGTGAGATTGCTTGGACTGTAAAACACTTCACCTTAGGGGAACAGAAAATGCTCAGACAAGCTGAGACCACAGCACAGGCACCTGCTCTTGGGCTTCCGGAAAGCTCAGTCTGTGTGCACACAGCCTGGACAAAGGACTGCAGGAAGAACCAGCAGCGTGCAGCAACAGGACAGACCATAGCTCAATAGGCTGTGAACATGAATTCTCCAAAATTGGTGGTATTTGCATTATTCCAAATTCTACATATTAAATGACATCCGCTTGTGTAGCACACACGTAGACCAATGCACACAAACGCAATCAAATCGTGCTGTTACCCAGTTTAGATTTTTAACCCATGCTTGAACATTGCTTTAGGTGGACCGCAACAGTGAGTGGAGAATAAGCACACAAGCAAGTTCTGTACGTCTCCAGAAAACACAGGAACAGTAGCACAGCTCAACCTCAGGAATCCTTTAAACCCATTTGCTCAGCACAGCAAGTGATGGAGGAAATGAAATATGTAACATCAAATATTTAAACAGAGACAAAACATCTCAGCGTAATTCAGGAAGGGTCTTATTTACTTGATCCAAGTCAAAGGTAGCTGGATAATTAGTTTTCTTTAAACAACATTCAGCTTTGCTGACATCTTATTTTCCAAATACAGCTGTTAGCCAAATATAACACTGTTTATTCACTCCCTGGCAGGCTGTTTTAAAGCTTTTCTGGTAAAAACGTTGCATCATATACTTGGAGATAACAGGAAAAGTAGGAGTTTCTGTTTGTATTTAAATAAACATCTGCCTAAGTCGTTTTCTGTTTGTAAATAATCCTTTTAATGCCATTGAGCATTGTGAATATTATCCCCTTGCCTTTTGGCCATCCCAGGAAACATTCCAAACACAGAAACACAAAAGACATTTCTCTTGAAGATTGAGTTCACCATATATATATATATATATATATATATATATATATATATATATGGTTTTCCTGAGCCACAGACTCTATATCCTACTTTCTTAGTCTGATAAATTCCTATAATTAAACTGGAGTAGGATAGTTTGTCATTGCTTGGAATTTGGGCTTGGGCTATTTAAAAGCATTTGTATGAAAGCAGGTGCAGAGGCCAGGAGTTGGATCCCTGGGCGTGTCATGCCAGCTCCGCCCCGAGGGCACACTGTGATGGCATGTGCCTGTACTCCCAGCTCTTGGGAGGCCGTACAAAGGCAGATCACCTAGTCCAATGCAGTAGTGAGATCCTGAACATACACTGTAGGCCCTTCCCTAAAAAATTTTAAAAAACGAGCAAAAAAAAAAAAAAAAAAAAAAAAAAAAAAAAAAA
>PVJA010012265.1:0-18488 GCA_004027025.1 Myocastor coypus
GCCGGGGGTGGGGTCTGGGGGTGGGGTCTGGGGGTGGGGAGGTGGGGGTGGGAGGTGGTTAGAATCTTTTTCCCTCATAGTCCAGTCTTGGGATGTGGTGCTGGGTACTATTCCAAGCAATGCGTTGTGGTGACAGAGAAACAGGGAGGTTGGGAGAGCAGCTGCAGACCTTCTGCTCCTCACTCGCTCCCACACTTTTGGGGCCAGTGTGATTTTATTTATTCATTCCTTTGGAGAACGCACCTTGGGTCCCACTCTCTCCAGGATACCAACTGCACTGTGTGTGAATGACATATCTTGTACATTTAACTTCTTTTTTTCATAATATAAATATTCTGGCTTTGTATTTTTGTATATTTTAATCTAAGCCCTTCACTGCTGCACTGTGTTTTCAGGTATATGAGCAATTTCAGGGGATAAGTCGGCAGCAGCTCCAGGTCTGAACAGCAAGAATACTTTTCGTTGTTATCACTATGGAGAGCAAACATTTGGAGTGCAGAGCCTATCAAGTGAACTACCTCATTTCTGCCAATTGGAGTTGAACCTATCTTCTTAAAACCCCCTCCACCTTAAAAATGTTTCATAGGACACTAGGTTTCAAAGGAGTTGCCCCTCGACTTGAACTTAGACTGGAAGACTGGAAATTATTCTAAACAGAAAAGATGGTGCAGAGAAGTTGGAAGAGGCTGGGCCAGGTAAATGGCTCAGAAAAGACGCCAAGGTTAGGTAATGTGATGGTTGTCTAATCCTAGGGGTATGGGACTTGCTTTACATATCTGATCCATCTAGGCTAGATAGATAAGCCTTCTTGACAATACACAACAGGGTATGTGCATGTGTGTGTGTGTGTGTGTGTGTGTGTGTGTGTGTTTGTATTTTTTAAAAAGTGAGTTGGTAAGGCTCAGTTTTAAGGCCAATACCCTTGTGCCCATTCTGTGCTGAGCAGGAATGGCTATATGAAGAATCAACGACTAAAATTATGAACCATTCAACATTCCTGGCTTCTGGAGAGACCCATAAGAGAGGATCCCTGGTCGCGGCAGCCAGTGTCCTGCCCTGCTGCAATAGTAATGAATAGTGTTTTGATAGCTAAAAGAGAGAAGGGGGTTGTGCTTACATGCTGTGAGATCACTGCGGATCTACTGCACTGTGCTGAGATGGGACAAATGCAATAGAACACATTGAGTAGTGAGAGTCTGATCCTGGTTTCTTGTCTCCCCCAAATGCCCCTCTTAATTATTGCATTTGTCTGGGCTTCATAGGACCTTTGCTAAGTCTCTGAGTTGGTGATTGCTAGGTGGCCTAGTGTGTGTAAATACATGTTGGTCTTTTCTCCATGTTCTTTTGGGGTTTTATTGTTTACAAAATTCTTTTTGTATTGAGAGAAAGATAGCCAAAGCATCTTTGACTGAATGTTCTGCGCCAGGCAAAAGAATCTGAAAAATAAGTTGGGCGAGGCTCTTTCTGAAGTGGAGATCTTGAACCATCTTCTGTAGTCTTCCTTCTCTCATTTCCTATTTGGGGCTAAATCTGTCCTAAAACCTCCTTCCCCACCTAAAGAAAATCTACATACCCACACACATATCTGCTTAAGTATCCCTGCAACTCTTAACTGACTTAAGCAGAAATCCTGAAGGAGCAAGGATCCCCAACCCCTTGTTTCCAACCTCCTGAATCAAGACTGCTGCTGGCTGCAATTCACACCAAACACTTGCTGTTTGGATGGATCAAACCCACTCAATTTGTAATCCTAGAGAAGTAAGTGGGGTTAGGAGACCAGAAAGGGAGTACAGATGCACACTGAAGTCACTCAGGAACTTTTATTTATGCAAGTGTAAGAAACTTATGTCAAAGTGGTCTCAAAATTATTTACTAAGAGACAGATGAATGCAACTCCATGTTTACTGCTAGAAACCAACACTGTGTGAAATCTTGAATTTGTAGAGAGGATGGAGGGTGGAGGGCGGGAAATTACATACCTGTCTGTTCTTTTCCTGAACCCTCCACGTCATTACTAAACTGCCAGACCCAAAGCCCCTTGGGCTTTGGTGATTCCTTCATTGGGGTGTCTGTTTGATAGTTGATTTTGCTGTACCCCGCTATACTTTCCTTCCTATTTTCTAATCATTTTGTAACATGTGTGCTGACTTTTCCTTCCTTTCTCCTCTCCTTGGGAAAATACAATGAAAAAAATCTTATTGGTACTCAAACAGAAAGTAAAACTGGGATATATGGGAAAAATAAAAGAGATGTAAAAAAGAGAGAAAGACGGAAAATGGAATGAGGAATTAATGGAGAAGGCAAGGGGAGACCTCTTGTTAGTTTTTATTTTTATTTATTTATTTTTATTTTATTTTATTTTATTTTTTATTTTTTATTTATTTATTTTTTATTTATTTTTATTTTATTTATTTATTTATTTATTTTTATTTTTATCCTGTTTTTATTTTTTTCAAAAAAAGAAAGAGTGCCGTTCAAGGAGCCTTATTATTTAGGCCACTATAGTATAGCTCCACAGACAGTGTGGCTCATGCAGCAACATGTGCCTCTCACAGTTCTGGGGTCCTCAGACCAGGGTCAGATGAGGGGTTGTTTCCTGGTTCTTAAGAGTGACAACTTCTCATTATGTGCTCACATGGTGGAGAATAGAGAAAGGAGACAGGCACCATCTTGCACATCTGTCAGTCTCTTTTAACAGAATAAATCACTCCTCAGTATCTACAGGGCTCCCCTACTCACATATGCACCCTACCTCTGCAAAGGCTCCTGCCCATTGTATAAAACGGCACAGTAATTTTACGCAAAACCTATATACATCCTCCTAGATAATTTAAATCACCGATAATTTATCATAATACCTCAAGGAATATAAAAGCTATGTAAATAGCCATTATATAGTATTGTTTAAAGAATGACAAAGAAAAACAACTGTGTATATTCAGTACAGATACAAAGTTTTTTCGAATATTTTTAGTCCACAGTTGATTGAATCAGGCATGTAAAATCGGCAAATGTAGTATTATACACTGTCAGCTGATTGCGTTAGCTTTTCACCGAGGTGATGAAATACTTGAGGATAACGACTCAAAGGAGAAAATATTTTGGTGGGTTTTATTTCCTGGTGAGGCGGCCATGGCAGAGGAAAACTTCACACTTCATGGCAGCTGAGAAACAGAGGGAAGAAACAGCCCAAGAAGAAGGGCAAGTGGCCAAGGTCGAGCACCCCGGAGAGCCACTTCCTCCATGTAGTCCGAACTCCGTATACCACATTCAGCTTTCATGATTAATCCATTAGATTAGTGCCATGTGATGCAGTCACTTCTAAGAGTCCCATGTCTGAACACACCAGACTTTTGGAAACACCTTAGACCCAAACTATAACACTTATGAAACACAGAAATTTTGTTTTCTTCTGCTGCTGGGAGTAGGGAAGTCTAACTCCAAGGCCCTTGGGGTTGTGCTTTGGTCAAACTCCACTTCTGGTAGACAGGCGTTGCCACTTTGGTCCTCAAATGAAAGGGAAAAGACAGATTTTTAGGGTCTTTATTATGACTGTGTTGAGTAAGTCCAGTGTGGCTTTGATAGAGGGGAAAATGATCTGGGTGGATGACTTGCACATGATATAGAGGAAAACATGAAACTTCTAACCTGAAAAGTACTGGCATGAGTTCATGTTCCTACAGAATGAAGAACAATGAATTTTAGGAACAAACAAATGAACTTTATGAGCAGAATATATTTACTGGGGGAAAGAAAGCTCCCATTTGAAAGAGGAATAGGAGGGGTTCCCCGAGCAGGTGGTCCCTGGGAAGCTGGCTCTTCCAGGGACTTTTATAGAGTAAAACCATGTGGTGAGGCAAGTCTAAGGTGGTGGAGAATATGGAAACTTACTTAGGTGGGCATGAGGTGGGGCAAAACTATGGTCAACCAATGAGATCACAAGCATCAGTGCTCAGGTAAAATTGATTAAGACCAGTGCCAAATGGGGAAGTGAGTCACATAGCAAGGGGATATGAATACAGGACAGGGCCTCTTCCTGTTGGGGGTTGGGTTAGTGACTCCTTTGGGCTCCTTTAACTTGACTGATACTTATTTAGAGTATCAATCCCTGATGCCCATCCCTAGGGAAATATGCAGCTGTATTTGTTTCCTCTTTTGTCTTGAGGTCCGAAGTGGGAATGTCTGTCTCTTCCAACTTGCAAAGTCACCATGTCTTCCATGTTGTCTCCTTGAGGGCCTGATCTTCTCTGACTGCCTGTAATATTTCTATCTAATTCAGCTGCCTACAACAGTTTTACTTCGTATGCTACCACCCCAAAGTGATATTAGGAAATGGGGCTTTTAAAAGGGGTCACGATGAAGCATTTTCAAATGTAATTAGTATTTGCTGGGATCTGATTGTTCTTGACCTTAGATTCATGAGTTGAAATCATAGTCTCTAAAGTCTCTGACTATGGCACTGGAATTAGTAGGTATACCTCAAATTAGGTTAGTATATCATCACAGTGGTCATATCAAGATAAATTTGAAGAGGCACAGCCCTTCTGCACAGAGCACAGTCTCTTCCCTGGAGCACTACTAATCAATAGGAAAACAAATGCAGACTTCAGTTCTAATATCTATATCTGTCTCTCTCAGTTTTCTAGAGTATGTCTACCCACAGTAGGGCAGGCAAGCACCTTCCACTGAGCTGCACAGTTCTAGTGTTTTTTAGTCTTACAAGTAGCTGAAACACTGAACGTTTATTTTGCAGCAGTTTGAATTTTTGGATGATACTCTTGTTCCAAAAGCAAAAACAATCAACTTCACATTAAATATGATGATAAAGAATTAAACTCCTATTACAAAGTTCATTATACTAGGAAACTTTCAAGACACATCTGCTAAAGACTGCTTATAGAAAATTCACTGTTTTCTATCATCCCTTAGAAGCTGGGATGAAAAGAGAATACAGATAATGCAGAGAACAGAGCATGTGGGTTTTCAGGGACATGTGTAGCTGACCTTGGCACTGAGTTGGTCTAGATGACTGCAGGGACTAGGAGTACCAACAAAAAGAGATATATGAACCTTTTATTTGGGGGTGTGAGCATACTGGTGAGAGAATTTGTAATTTCAGAAGACACTGAGATAAGAACACAAAGAAAGACACTGTTGGGAATAACTTAAAAAATCAGAGTAGAGCTGGTATGAAATGCAGCTGGAACATAAGAGCATCGTGGGTTTCAGGTAGCAAACAGTAGTGCATCTCCCTCCAGGGGCGCAAATGGCTGCTGCTGTTTCTTATTGCTGGAACCTGAGGAGCAGAATTGCCGTCACTTGCCATGGCCAGGGATACCCTGTGCTGCATTTGAGATTCATTCTGCTGAAGGCCAACCCAAAGCAGTGTTGCATGGAAATTTGGGAGAGTTTCTACTGGCAGACTCTTGACTGTGGGAAGTTCAACTTTGGTTTTTAAAAATATCACTGCTTAACTCTACCTGAAGTCGGGGGATCTTACCTACCACACAGTCACCTATGTGGTGAGCATGGCACTTCATCCTGTTCAGGATCCCAGGGCTCCCCTTTAACTCAGTATGGATAACAGTTTGCATTTTATAAAAACATAACAAATAAGGCTGACATTTGAGATGACAATAAAGTTTCAAATAAACAAAGATATTAAGTCACTCAGCTTTAATCTCACCTATTATTACTTTACTTTTTCCTGAAATATTACAACCAATCCTATTCTGTAGCTTTTTTGTTGATATTTCTTATGCTGTTATTATTTCAATGGTAATATTGATTTAATAATTTAGGAATTTGATCCTAATATAAAAACAAGATGTTTGTCTAAAGGGTACAGTTCTAGTAAAAGTGAACATTCTTATGTACTTCTACTACCAATGCAGCTAACAATATATAATCATATATAAAATGGTCTTACAGATAGTAAAATTACTGTTCTAGAAGTAGCAGTGGATATCCTAGAAATACAGTCTGAGTTAACAACTCAGCTTAACTACTCAGAGCTCTATCAAATTAAAAAAAAAATAGCTAAGAAGTGAGATGTTCTTTTCAGTTTAGAGAAAATAGGCTCACTGAGTGTAACAGCAAACTTCAAAAATTTGAAGGCTGTGTATAAGATCAGGTTTGTTAGGTCAGGCCTCTGAGTCAGATAAGAAGAGGTGCAGCTTCCTGAAACTGAAGCAGATCATTCTTAGCACTTGTACCTCTAAACTGACCCCAAGGGGAAAACATGACTCAGAGTTTAACCCATCCATGGTCTCAGCCTCAGATAAACTATTTTGGGCTTGTGACTTGCTGTTCTCAAACCTGGGCTCAGAGAGCAGAGTAAGTGAATCCTGGACAGGTAAGGGATGTATACATATATACAGCAGGAGAGACACCAACTGTATCATACTTTTGGAATGACTAACAGATACTAGGTGTCAGGGTTTTGCAAACCATAGGTAAAAGCAATGCCAGAAGAAGTTTATATGCAGAAAAAGTGAGAAGTTTGCCCTCTTTGGCCAGTGTTGTCATGGATAGTTAAGTGGCAGCTAACAGACCTAGTCTGTTATACAGACATGTTCTGGAGACTTGAATTGCCAGGATTCATTTCATTGTTGGGCTGAGGGAAGTTGTTTCCTAAAAGAAACACAATCCTGTGTCTGCCTTTGCACTGAGGCCCTCGTAGCCCATCAGGCAGAATACTCACATGTTTTGAAGAAATTCAATCCCACTTCCACCACTAATTAATTAGTCCTCCCTTCTCTGTGCCTTTGTTTTCTTTTCTATAAAAAGGGTGATAGTAGGACCTGTTTAATGAAACAAGGAGTCAATGTGTTACTTCATGAGAAGAGCACATCTTGGCGCATTGCTCTATGGAGCAATTGATAAATGACTCTTATTTGAATGTCAAATTGTTATTATCATTGCAGGCCCTTAAGGCCAAAATCCATAGTATCCCCTAAGAAACATAAACCCCCTAAATCACAACCTAATCTACTTATCTTAGAAGCCAGGTGTGATTCATGTTAAAAAAAAAATTGTAAAAGCACTAATTTCTAGGCGCAGATTGGCATTGCTCCCTAACTTACTTTGGATGTGTATTTCAAATCAAAAGATAATACAATAGATTCACTACTGTGTTCTGTTTGGCTGACCACTTTGACAGTACTTATACATTTACTAAGCATAAATTTAAAAACTAAGCTACCGGAAATATATTTCCTCATTGATATCTTCTGGGGTCAGTTTCAGCATCCCCCCAAGTTAGTCTTAATCTTCTCTTCAAATTTCAATATTTGTCAGTCTTCTGAACATTTTCACAGTGATCGCAGGGTCAGCAGTGCTGCCTTAGCACATTCCTGTCAAGCCTGTTTGTCTTCCTTTGCCTGCGATTGCGACGCTGCTCTGCATCAGGGCTACTTGATTTATTACCTAGGTCTCCACAGTAATTACTCTGTTTCCTGTCTCTTGCCCTGTACTTCCTCTTTTAAAGAACAGTAAGGAAGACCTTCCCAAAGTATAACTTTCACCAATTTACACTTCTCATTGTTTAGAGCTCAAATTTTTAAGGACTGGACAAGGGACTTACAATTCTTTATGGATTCATTTTACATTTTCAGTCTTATCACTTCCTCCTGTGCTTGTTCAACCATGAAAGCTCTTGACCAGCCCTGCCTACCGCCTCCCTGCTGCACTATGAAATACCAAGACCTTATTCTGGATCCTTCTCCAAATGTTCTCTTGCCCTCCTCTACCTGACCACCCCCTTTCAGTCTTTAAAATCAACTGAAAACTCTTACCGCAATCATTTCTTTACCTTAAGCTTCCTTCCACAGAAACCTTTACTAGTGTGTTTATATAACATTTTAGTACTTTAATACCATTATCAGTATAGCTGCCTTAGAAGCAATAGAGTAATTACATAAACGGCTTACTCCGTTGGTTAGATTAGGTGTTTTTTGCTTTGTTTTTTAATGAGCAGAACATGTGTATTGAGGGAAAGAAACCTTCTGTTGGAGAGATGGTCAGTAGGAGGGCCCCGAGTGTTTGGTCCCCAGGAAACTCTGTCTTCCAGGGACTTTTATAGTGTAAAAGCCATCTGGTGAGGAGGATCTAAGGTGAAAACCATGGAAACTCACTTAGGTGGGCATGAGGTAGGACAAAAGTATGGCTAACCAATGAGATACAAGCAGCGTTGCTCAGGTAAAATTGATGAAATCCACTACCAGATGGGGAAACGGGTCATGTAGCAAGTGGGCATGAATACAGAACAGAGTCTCTTCCTGTTGGGGGTTGGGTTAGTGACTCATTTTGGCTTTTTTAAGGTGACTAATACCTATTTAGAATATCAATCCCTGGTGCACATTCCTAGGGAAGTATGTGGCTATATTTACTTTCTCTTTTGTCTTGAAGTCCGGCTTGCAGCAGGGGTGTCTGCCTCTTGCAGAGCTGTAAAGTCACCTGTCTTCCATATTGTCTCCTTGAGGACCTGACCCTATCTAACTGCTTATAATATCTCTATCTAGTTCAGCTGCTTACAACATTCCCCCTCTGAAAAAGTACCTGAACTGCCATGAGAGAAGCATGGGCAATGACTGCTCTAGCTCCTTCAGGCTGAAAGGGCTTGCAGTTGTTGATTAACAGGCAGGTATACTCTTTGGAGCAGTGGTTTTCAACCTTTCTAATGCCTTGACCCCACAGTACAGCTCCTCATGTTGCAGTGACCCCAAACTAAAAAATAATTTTGGTGGTTACTTCAAAACTGTAAAAACATTTTCTGATGGCTTTAGGCGACCTCTGTGTTATGGTTGTTCGACCCCCGCCAGGTCTCGACCCACAGGTTGAGAACTGCTGACTAAAGGTTCTCAATAGATAACAGACATTTTCCTATTGGGTGAATGTATAGCTTTGAGTCTTCTTAGTTATAAAATAGCATCACAATTAATACTTCTACCTGCATTCCCTTTGGATTAAACAGCACTTTTTCAACGTGTAAGGCTCCAGCATCTTCTGGTACCTAAGGAAGCACTCTAAAGGAGTAGGAGACTCTGACTATGAGGTAACTCTTATTATTTGTAACAGTTATAATTGGTCCAGTGACAGTAATATCTCCGTCCAGTGATCTCAGTGGGAAACTCCAAATGATACAGGGAACCTCCAAATGATATAGGGAAAACTGACCTCTCAACCTGACCTGGGAGGAGTTCATGTTCTCTAAAACCAAAGAATGAATGTTAGGAATAATAAATAGAGGTAATGAGTAGAACATATTTATTGAGGGAAAGAAAGATCCTGCCTGAGAGCGGATGATGGGCAGGGGGAACCACAAGTGGGTAGTCCCCAGATTAGGTATTTTTGAGAACATGAACTCTGGAGGCCTGATTTTTCTTGTTTTTAATTCTTTGTATGTTCTAGATAGAAGGTTTTTGTCAGAGGTACAGCTGGCAATAAATTTTTCCTGTTTTTTTTGTTTGTTTGTTTACTTTGCTAAAGATTTCCTTTGAAGTGCAGAAAGTTTTCAAAAAGGTGAGATCCCAATTGTTGATTCTTTGAAGTGTTTGCTGTGCAGTTTGGGTTTTGTCCACAAACTCTATACTTACTCCATGTCTTTTAAGATTCTTACTTACTTTTTTCTTCCATGAGACTTAGTGTTTAATATTTAAAGCTTTAGGGGCCCAGTGGGATGGCTCAGTGGTCTAAAGCGCCTGCTTGGGAAAGCTTGGGTGGCTTCAGGGACTGCGGTTCGATCCCCGGCACCACATGCTGTGCCAGCCCTGCGCTCAGGGCAGGCTGAGCCAGCCATAAAAATGAGTGAAAAAAACAAATAAAGGTTCTGAAACAAGAAAAAATAAATAAATAAAATTTAAAAAAATATTTAAAGCTTTAACCCATTTTGGCTCTTGTTTAGTGCATGGTGATAGATGTGGATCTAAGTTTAGCCTTCAGCATGTGGAAAGGCAGTTTTTCCAGAACTATGTATTAAAGAGGCTATGTTTCTCCCAATGAATGTGTTTGGCCTCTTTCTCAAAGATACAATGGCTGAGTGTGTTGGTAGTTGTGTCTGCGTGTTGTAATCTGTTCCATGCTCATTTTATCCCAGGAGTTTGTAATATAATTTCAGGTCAGGGATTGTGATGCCTCCTGCCTTTCCTTTGTTGCCCAGCCCCCTAAAATGGAAAGACACAGTTCAAAAATGGGCATCTGAGATGAATATACCATTGTCAGATGAAAAAAATGGCAAATAAATATATGAAGATATCTGCAACATTATTGGTCATTAGAGAAGTGTAAATTAAAACACTGAGTTTCTATCTCACTCCAGAAGGAATGGCTATCATCAAGAAGTCAGCCACTAACAAATTCTGGAGAGACTATGAAAGCATGGAACCCTTCTCCACTATTGGTGGGAGTATGCCTGGCACAACCATTATGGACATAAACTTAGAGAATCCTCAAAAAGCTAGAATTCAAGGCCTCATTCAAACCAGATTACCTCTCCTGATTATTCTTCCAAAAGAACTGAAATTATCACACCTCAGTAATAGAGGTGCACCCATGTTTATAGCAGTGCAATTTGTCATAGAAAGATCTTGGAAGCAAACTAAATGCCCAATAACTGAGGAATGGACAAAGAAGGCGTGGTATTTTTACACAATGTAGTATTATTCAGCTATAAAAAGAATAAATTTGAGACTTTTATCAGTAAATGGACTAGAAATCATATTCTTAAGTGAAAGAAATCAGACCCACATATGTAAGCATTGTATTGTCTTCTAGCATAACAATCTAAAAGAGTCAATAAAATCTGCAGGACACTGTGGATACTGTGAAAGTGGAATAAACTTGTTCAGAAGGAAGGAATTACTGAGATGAGAAACAGAGGAGAGGGCGTGGGCAAAAGTGGACCTCTGCTGGTTTGTGGAAAGGAGCAATAAATGCTTAATTATTTTTTGTCTTCTTTTTTCAATGTTTTCTATTTTCTTTCTTGTTAATTTCTCATAACTTCTTTTCTCTCTTCTTCCAAATTTTCATGCATGTATCTAGTAATCTGAACAGCTAATTTTAGGATGATGCTAACAATACAACAAATACTGTCAAATTCACATTTTTTGTTTAGTGAAATTCTGTATCATTCATACTTTTTCTTTTTTAATATTATTTTGTACTCTTTAATAGTTAAAAAGTAAAGAACATGAAAACATATGAATTCTTCTGTCCTGGTTTGGAGTTTTGCAAGGGCAGCAATATAATACAGGACATATTTCATAATATTGATTTATAAGGGATCTCCTTACATGCAGCACGGCAGGAAATCTACCCACACACTAAATACTAAAGACTCCAGCTGAATGCCTGGATCCTGATATCTTGCATGAGTCCAGATGAAAACTTAGAGCTCATAACAATGCTGTCCACCAGTCCAAGTAAATGCTACAGCCCACAACAAAGTCGTATGTAGGCCTGCTTCATGGTTTTGTTCTGGAAAGGTCGAAAGGTCAGTGGTGGAAGCTAGGAAGTCTATGCCACTGGGATGAAGGATCTGTGCTAGCAGGTTGAGGGATTTGAGCTGGAGCTAGAAATAGAAAGCAAACGCTCAATGTAAGCACCAAAACTTCCCTGAAAGTACGATAGCCGTCCTCAGCAACAGTGAAGTCACTAGGTCCTCAAGCGATGAGAAAAGCTGGCTTCCATCTGGCAAGCCAATGCAGCAAGCTTCTCCTTGAGGCCAAGCAGTGCACAATTTTCCCCTCCAGAGCCAGGAAGCCATGCTCAAGATGACAATCAGAGCTCCTCCATCGGGAAAGCCAGCCTGACAAGGTCCTTCAGCAGAACAGCCCAAGAGAACAGCAGCTTCCCACAGCTCCAACAGCTTCTCCAAAGAGCATCCCTAACAGTGGATTTTTAAATTTCTTTTTAAAAATAATTTTGTTTTGTTTTGAAGAGTAAAAACGAAGGGCAAACAAAACTCAGAAACAGGGTAACATACAATAATACACATGTTATAAATTTTCAAAACAAGAATAGCTGATTAATAATGGTTGATATATTATCTATTTCTATTGTCAACTCTGTTGCCCAGATTAATAGACATAGTTATGTAAGAATAGACATACAATTGCATATTACTGCTGGCTATCAAGAAATTTTAAATTTTGTTCTTGTCTCTTTTTTCTCTTATTACCTTTTTTGAAAATTTACTTTAAAGAGAGTATAGTAATAATTCATATGACATTAGAAATGGTACACATTTGGAAGACCAAGATGACAGGTACTGAAACATGGTTTTTGTATTACACATTGTTGTCCTCAATGTAGTTACTTAGTTTCCAGATATCAGCATACAGAGACAGACAAGTTGAAAATTCTGCACATTAATTGCTATTTTCAGAAAACTGAGGGAAAGTCTTAGTACAACCACCTCAGCCTTCCGGTATATATATGTATATACATATACATATATATATATATATATATATATATATATATATATATATATATATTTACATGTTGTCCCCTACCTTTTTTCCTATCTTGTCTCCTGTCTCTCCTCTCTGTTGTTTAATCCTTAAGTTCAGTGTGTTTCCATTTTACTGTATTTGTTATACCTTCCAGGCTTTATTTCTCCTTTTCGGTTCTTATACTAGGGTGATAATAAAGTATTTACACATGTGGGTCTGGTTTATTTCACTTATGAGTACAGCCTTTAGTTGTATCCACTTGCCTGTTAAGGCTTTGAGTTTGTAGTGGAGTAATATTCCATTGTATAAAAGTGTCACATAGTTTTCAACCATTCCTCAGGTGAAGGGCATTTTGTTTGCTTCCAAGATTTGGCTATGACAAGCTGTGCTGACATAAATATGAGTGTGCCTATATCACCGCACAGAGCACCATGCTACTTTAGTTTAGCTGAGTGTAATAAGTTCACCACCAGTTAGAAATCTAATCCATCTTCTTATGCATCCTAACTTCATTGCTAACTAAATTTTTAGCACACAGTAGGTACTCAAAACCTTTGTGAAATGACTTAAGGAAATTTTTCGCCTAAGGTATTTTTAAATTTTTTAACAACATGGTCAAACATACAGAAGTGCACCTCCTGACTTATTACACATTTATCTGCTTACTATCTTTATCTGCCAACTTAGAAAATAATTCTACCTTCTTCTTGAAATATGAATACACCAAGCTAAAGTGAGATGACAGGGGCTGGCAAGATAGCTCAGCAGTCTAAAGCCCCTGCTTAGACAGCCTTAGGCAGGCTCAGGAGACTGCAGTTCCATGTCTACAGCACAACATGCAGCACCAGCCCTGCCCTCAGGGTGGGCTGAGTGGACCACAAAGAGAGAGAGAGAGAGAGAGAGAGAGAGAGAGAGAGAGAGAGAGAGAGAGAGAGAGAGAGAGACCTCATCAGCAATTTATTGATTTAATTCCTGTTATGTATCAACCTTTTTTTAGGCTCTGGGGATGCAGTGAAAGACATAGTTCATAATCTATAGTAACTTCAATTCCATAAAGATAAGCTAGAGCAGCAGTTCTCAACCCGTGGGTCACAACCCCAGCTGGGGTCGAATGACCAAACACAGGGGTCGCCTAAAGCCATCGGAAAATGATATTTGTTTGGAATTACAGTTTTGAAGTAGCCACCAAAATTATTTTTGGTTTGGGGTCACCACAACATTAGGAACTGTATTGCAGGGTCACAGCATTAAAAAGGTTGAGAACCACTGAGCTAGAGAATTAAATGCAAGTAGATAGAGCAGGTTAATCTGTATAGTGATTTGGGTCAAGATGACTATAAAATGGACTGCTGTGGTATATTGTGAATGGCTAGGGGTGGGGATTACTTCAAACTAGGTTTTTATGTCCATGATGAGGTGAGACCTCCTTGTGGAAAAGGAGGCAGCCATATAAATGAAGGAAACCCAGGGCTGGGAAGATAGATCAGTGTAATAAGAGCCTGTTTAGGCAATCTCAGGGACTGGGGTTCCATCCCTGGAACAAAATGTCATGCAGAACCCGTGCAGAGGGCACCCTGAGACAGCAGTTGAGACTGGATGTGGAAGTATGTGCCTGTAATCCCAGTCCCAGGGAGTGGTGAGACCCCAGAGACAGGAATGAGGAAAAAGGAAGAAGACAAATGAAGATGCCTATTATTAGCAAAGGGATTGTATGGTACACCAGATATTATACCCCTGGCATTTCTTTCATTTAGTGTTTTTTTTTCGTTGTTGTTGTTTTACACTTAAATGTGGTTATCTCTTCAGAAGAAGGCTGTCCATATTTTTGAGATGAAGAAATTAATCATCAGAGCAGGAAAATAAATCTTCTCAAAGTTTTACTTTTTGAAAATGAAAGGAGTAATTATACTAGATGAATTCCAACTGTCTGGAGAATTCAGGATCAAATACCATGTTAAAGTAAAATGATTTCATAGACTATCACATCTTATTGTCTGTTAATAGAGTATTGTAAATATAAGAAGAAAATACAGTGAAAGCATATAATATATTGCTGACATTAGGAAAAGCAAAATAACCCATCTGTAAGGCTAAATCTGTCTTGATTTTCCTTATTTGCAAGTTATCACTTCAAATAATATTTTCCATCCTTTCAAGTCTACAGTTGATACTATGTGACAAAAGCTTCCTTATACTGCAATGTTCAATGTCTACAATATAGCAGAAATTAAAATTCTTAGAACATAAGCTACTAAAATATATTTTAGAATTTAAATATTAAAAAATCATTTCTGTGTTTAAAATAACAATCTTTGTGCATTCATAAAATGTACCCTTTTTGATGCTAAAAGAGTCTATCAATTCTTTAAGGCTGACATAGCAGATTAAATAAATGACAAAGTGCAAGTGCCAATCAAGCAAGCATATGTCAAAAAAAGCATTCAGTTTGTAGTGAAGACAATGAACAGATATACCTTTGTTCCATTAAAAAATTAATCCATCAGAGGTCATCAACCACCAAAAGACTAATTAAAATGTTAATGAAATTCCATGTAACTTCCCTCCCTTAGGCCAGAATGAACTTGAGGTGACATGGAATTTAATTATAGCTCCACTGGGGGACATTATTTAAAACTAAGTTATGCCAACACATTCAAAATCAGACTATTATCTCAATTAATATATATAGCAAACAAGTTGAATTAAAGAACCACATTTTTATTATAAGCAAAGAAAAAAAGGCCATGTTCATAGTTCTGTCTTCATATACTGACTTCCTCCTCAACTGAACAGTAAGATTCAAGTGTTTGAAGACCTAATGCATGGAATTAAAATAGAAGCCCATTCCCTTTCTGGCATCATAATCAGAGCTCATGAAGAACTGATCATCAAAAAGCCAATCAATGTGCACTGGATATTTTCTGAAATTTATTTTTCTTTCTAAATGTGCTTTTCCTGAAGAAGTAGGGATCCTCTGATAATAAGTGTCTTGTTTTATGTCCAAAACCTCCATCAGAAATAAGAAATATAGCTATCAATTTGAGCAAGAGATTAGAAGCAATGTTTCCCTGTTCTTGCACAATCTGTCTCACTTCAGAAGATGTGCAGAATTGAGTTCACAAAAGATGGTTCCTTTTTAACAAGAAAGCAAACAATTTATAGGTTTATTTTGTACATATTCTGAGATCTGTGATTGATTCACCTTTAGGAGGCTAAGGAGGAATATTACTCAATTAATAACATTAATTATATTACTTAATACAATGTTTTCATATATTTTCTAAAGCATACATGAAGGTGAACTAGAGGTTCGTTTTTAAACCAAGCCCCTAGGGTTTTAATAAAATATGCGGCAGTCATTATTTTGATATACTTGCTGCCTTTCGGCCCTTTTGTAACAAAGCTGGAAGAACTTTAAAGAACCAAATTTTTACTTTAACCCATGGGCCCACCTCTGTTGGTCACTTTTGGAAGTTGGCCTAAAACAATAACCAAAGAAAGTTTAAATTTACTTGCAGGATGACAAACAGATTTCATGTTTCCTGCTAGATCCACTCAATTAGTGGTAGCTGCCTGGAGTTGCGTGCTGAGCGGAAGTCAGAGTAAACAGGCTCAGCGGCAAAGGAGATGTGATGGTTTATTTATGTTTACTGTAGACCTAAGAAGGAAATGTGATGCTGTTTATGCCATGCGTGTTCTGGCTCTAGAGGAGACACTCAAAGAAACAACTGGGTAGAAATGATTATTTTAGGGGATCATGATAATAGAACGATAAAATTTCTGTACAAAAGGGGTGAAATATATAAAAGTGTGTATATGGGTGTTTACATGTAATGACTACAGTCATTAATTTGGTAAGCATTTATCTATATAAATAAGTAAAACATTTATGATGCACTTAATTTTTATTTTACTTTTGGGTGTTATTTTTGAAATTTTTATTTTAGTTTACTTTGTGTAATAAAAACAGAAGTAAAAACAAATAGCAGAAATAAAGACGAAAACAGGGGCTGGCGAGATAGACAAGTGGACTAAAACCCCTACTTAGGCAAGCTTTGGCAAGCACAGGTACCTTGGTTAAATCCCCAGCACCACGTGCTATGCCAGCCCTGCCTCTAGAACAGGCTGAGCCTACCAGAGTCCAGGCATGGTGATAAACACTTGTAATCCCAGCACTGGGGAAGGATCACCACGAGTCTGAGCTGCAGAGTGAGACCCTGCAACAATCAAATGAATTAAAAAAATAAAATAAAACAAAGACAGAAACAGGGTAACATACAATAATCCAGATGAGGTATATGATTTTTAATATCCATATACATTGTAGAATGGCTAAACCAAGACACTGGGCATATCTTTAATCTTACATCATTATCACCTGTCTAGTGACAAATCATTAAAAAATCTATTCTCTTAGCAATTTTCTGTGTAATACGTATTTTATTAACTATAGTCACAACATAATTTACTATGCAAAAATAAATTTTCTAAATTTGTTTTCCCTCTTTAACTGATTTTTTTTTTTTTTTTTTTTTTTTGGCCTTTCTGAGACAGGATCTCACTATGCAGTTCAGGCTGGTCTTGAGCTCACTTTTGTAGCCCAGGCTGATCTCAAACTCGCACCAATCCTCCTGCCTCAGCCTCCCAAGTGCTGGGATTACAGGTGTGCGCCACCACGCCTGGCCTTTAACTGAAATTTTACATTCCTTTATCAAAGGTTCCCCAGTACCTCAACCTCTAGACTCTGACAATCACCATTTCACTCCCTATTTTTATAAGTTCAGTTATTTTTAGATTCCATATATAAGAGTTCACACAATATAAATCCTTTTGTACCTTTCTTATTTTACTGAAGGTAATGTCTTCAGAATTCACCTGTGTTGTTGCAAATGGAGGAATGTTCTTCTTAAAATCTGAATCTGTGTATATGTAACACCTTTTCTCTTTATTCACCTGGACATGGTCCTTAAATTAGCTACATATTCAGTATATAATTGTATCATTATATATATTTCATAGTTTAATTGAAGTCTACTTTATTCATATATACATGAAGAATATATGAACATAAAATATCATAGACTACATATGGTGTGTCAATTATGAATTAATGAGCATTTATTGACCACAAGATTCCAGAGCCTAGAAACATTACATAAAATATGACAACTTTCCAATATCCATATATTTCATATGAGGAAAAAGAAAACCCAAAATCAATTAAATAAGCAAATATTTGTCTGGAAATTATAAAGACTGAGAATGAAGTGAAACAAGGATGAAGAATAGAGATTATTCAGAGTTCCCATTTGTGTGAAATGTCCAGGGAGGAGTTCTCTGAGAAGCTATTAGAGGAGAGCTTGTAAGCAGTGGCAGGGACAGACAGAGGTTGCAGAAGCAATTAGGAAGGTTTTGATGCAGGTGTAACTTGGTGTATTGGAGAAACAGCAGGGACTCGAATTCCCTGCCAGTAGGAAGCGTTGGCAACACAGAGGCCATGAACTGTGCAAAGTAGGGTCAGATGATGAGGGGCCCTGCTCAACAAGGACTTGGTCTCTCATTCTGAATGAGAAAGTAACCAATGAAGAGCTCTGAACACCTCCAGGCCATAAGTGTCCTGTGTGCTACTGAGAAACACAGAAGAGAGAGAGACAAAATGAAAGGAAATAGACCAGACAGGAAGCTATGGTGATACTCCAGGCGAAAGGGATGGTTGCTTGGACCAGTTTGTTTATGGCTGAAGGAACCAGAAATGATCATGTTCAGGATATATGTTGAAGATGATAAAAGTGGAATCTGTTAATAAGACTAGAGCTAGATATGAAAGACAAGGAAGGTCCGAGAAGTCTCCATGGTGTATTTATGATCCAGGCAACTGATGAAATAGATTTGTCATGTGTCAAAATTGGCAGAATTGTGAAAGCATGGGATTTCAGGAAAAATCAATAATTCATTTCTCAATAGAGTAAATTCTTAATTTTTAAAATCAACTTCACTTAAGGACAATTCACAAATGAAAAAAATATTCCCATT
>PVJA010012265.1:18588-40213 GCA_004027025.1 Myocastor coypus
AAAAAAAAAAAAAAAAAAAAAAAAAAAAAAAAAAAAAAAAAAAATTCTAAAGAGCTAATAAATGGGAGAGATGAAACTCAATGCCAGGAAGTCTGGCTCCAGAGCTTGCTCCTTTAACACTGCTTTGCTCCATGTGGTCAACATTATAGACGCTATTCAAACCTCAGACCTCAGTGAAATCATGTACAGTGTGGGAGGAAAGAATTTAGAGGACTGAAGCCCAAGAGTGCCAATGTTGATAGACCAGAAAAATGAGAATGAAAAAAAAAAAGACTAAAAAGAAACACTGAGGGAGAAAAATTGTAAGAAATAAATGTCCTAGAACCAAGAGAAGAAAGTGTTTCAAGAAAGAGGAAGTGTCACCTATGTCAAACGCTATGCAAGGCAAAGTGAAGTAAGCATTGGGAAATGGCCAGCGGATTTGGTAACAAGGGTTACTGATAAGAGTTTTGAAAGGATTGCGGGTAAAATTCAATCCAAACAGAGTGAGTTGAAGAACAAACAAGCCAGAAAGAGCAACAATGAGTACACTCAACTGCAGCTCTGTGTGTGTGTGCTGGGGTAGTGGAGGCAGTGAAGAGGGAGAGAACTTGATGTCGGGTTTGCGCAATAAAGTAGATCTATTGAAAAAAAGATAATAATGATACAAAAGTTGCCTTGAAATGTTTCAAGTCACTTACACAATTTCTAGGTAAGTTACATATGTCTTTTTTTTTTTCTGTGATAAGAACAAGAAGTATAACCCTCTTTCCCAAAAAAGGTAATGTCACACCTTATCAGACCATATATGCATTACTGGCCACAACCACTTGGTTCCCAAGTTTATATAAGTCCAAGAATTTGAACAGATATATTTAAAGGTTAGTTGTGTCAAGTTTGCTCTCTGCCAGCCTTCAAGCTATTTGCTGAAGCTTTGCCAGTCAACACCAGTTCCACAGCTCACTGGCTTCCAGTAACCTTGCCAGACCTCTCAGGATCTAAGCTGTGCTACTTAAACCATCTTCCCTGAGAACATCTCTTAAAAAGGTATGCCTCAAATTTCCTGCCACAGAGGCCTCCTTCCATCCTAATTGATTAACTAAATTTTAGCTGGGCTTTAGATGAAATTGGAATTCACTCGTTACTGGATAGTGTGTCTCAGTGATCAGTTATATTTCCTATGGTACATGTTTCTGTTATCCTCCCCTGCCTGAGCAATGTGTGCGGGAATCTCTCTGTGTTGTAACAAGTGAGTGACATGATCATCACAAAGTTATACTCAGGATGCCCCCAGTTTAACCAGATAGAGTACTGCAAGTTCCAAATGCTTGAAGAGACAAGCAAGAGCAGGGGTCAGACTCAGCATCAAGAAGTATAGCTAAATAGGACCCAGAAAAGTAGCCCAGTTCGAAAGGAAGAGAATCAAGCTTAAAATCAAGGTGCCAGGTGGTTTGACACACCCTGTGCTAAGACTGTGTAGAAGTCCTCTTCTAGTGGCTTTGGATTTCTCATTTGTATAACTTAGGCCCTCAACAGAAAAGAAAAAGAAGCAAAAGAGGTTGTGGGGATTTAACTAAAGTAGAATAGGTATGAATCCAGAGAGATTAATTAATTCAATAGATTAGGAAAATGTAGAATAGCTAGGTGGTAGCACTAGTACCTACCTGCTTGAGGTTAATGCCCATCGATTTAAAATTAAATTCAGTCAAATGATACCCAATTGTCATCTCTCATTTTGTAAATGTTCACTTCCTTTTTTTAAAAAGGGTCACTTTCATTCTAATAACTTTGTTTTTAAAAAAGATAAATCACATATTTGAATTTTAAAAACCTAATCAAAGGAAACTCTATAAAATTTATAATTATAGTATTATATCATTGTATGTTTGTGATTTTAATAATTTTGCCATGATCCAATGTCAGACAAATGCTAGTTTATAGGAATTGTACAATGAAGTATTTACAAGGATGAGAAATCACATGTGCTACTCACTTTAAATGATTTTGGAAAGCAATATGTAAGTCTAAGTAAGATATGCATTTTTCTTCTATTTTTATCAAGGTATGAATACAAATAGAATGTCTTATACAACATATTATTTTAATATAGGTATACATTGTTAAAACACTTTTTAAAAAATTAAAATAAAGCAATACCTGTTTTAAAATGTCAAAAAGCCTATGTTATGTTCTTTATTTAGAATTTTAAACCCTATGGCACTGAAGGAAAAAATAACACCCATCAGTTTTTAGACAAAGTGGGTTTATTCCAGAATCACTTGGGCAACTGCTGTGTAGGGCATTTGTTGGGGCATAGGAGCTAGATTGGCCCAATGGAAGACTTCTGCACTTCAACACTGTTGACATTTTTGTCACAGGTTCTTCTGCCGTCATGGCTGTCTTGGGCATTAGGAGGCGGTTATTATCTTCCATAGTCTTTACCTATTATATCCCGGTAGCAACTTCTGATGACCAAACCAGTGTCTAGATATTTCACATGTACCTGGTGAGAAATGCTGGCTTAATAAACATGTACCTGTGATTTTTGTATGTATAGTTTAAAAAATTAGGATAAACATATACATATGTATACTCAAATGTATACATATGTAATGCACTTATACATACATATTTGTACATGCATATACACTTACACATATGCATGTCTCTATATGAAGTGTCAGACAGAGAAAACAACACAAGGATATAGAAAAGACATAGGCAATGCAGTGAGTGTTAAGATTTAGGAGAGTATAGGTTAATCCACCCAGAATTTACTTATAATTTTGTAGTATATTTTCTGAAAATTTAAAATTATGAACAAAAACATGTAATCAAAAAAAGTCAAGCCTACATTTGAAATGAAATACTATTGAAAGAAATTATTAACACTGTACTTTATCCTCACTGTATCTTATCCTGTAGATGTTATCCCAGATACAGTAACTATATAATGTCAGAATTTAGCAAGCTTAAGGAAGTACTTATTCAGAATGCATATTCAAGACAAAGTCAAGACATAAGTGAAACTAGTTTTCTTTTGATTTATAGCACAGAGCATTAGGAAAAACTTGTCTCTAAGGGATAAATTCCTATCAAGAAGGAAAAATAGGGTTAGACTGTTATTCTATAGGCTTCCTTATATTTATATTTTCTTCAAGAATTTGCTGCATACCAACAACAAATCGCTCTTGTGAGGCTGTAAACAGACAGATCACCATGAGTCCAATCTACTAGTGAGACCCTGAACACCCTGTAGACCCTTCCCTAGAATACAAACACAAAACAAAACAAAATAGCCAATAGATAAAACAATTTATTCAACACAGAATTCCAAGCAGCACTATTGATTCTTCTGGATTCTTTTCCATATTCATTCTATCCAAAAATACTGTTGATTTCAAGCCTCATCCCCAAAGTCATCCTTTTCTTTTTCTCTTGCCATCATTGCTTTGGACCATGGCATCCTATTTCCTCTTCAGAAACCTCCTTTTGTTGTTGGCCCTGCCCCGTGCCCAGTTTCTTACACAGCAGCCAAAGTCATCCATTAAAGATCAGTTTTGTTTTTAATGGTTGAAATGCTTGGAATATTCTGGACCTGATCATGTGGCCGAATACTTCACTTTTTCTTTTCTCTACCATCCCACATGCTTCAAACACACTGAATTTTCTACAAAACAAGCCAGGCCTACATGCAATGTCTCTCTCTCTCTCTACCCACACGTCAGTGAATATTCAGAAAAATTTATAAGCATCTCCTATGCGCTAGTTACTGCTTCAGCCTTTGAGGCAACAGTGGTAAGTACAATAGACACAGTTTTACATTCTATTTGGTGTTCTTTCCATGATTTACATAAAATGAAGTAGTCATCATTTGCAGGAACTTGTTTTAGAAAAAAAAATCACACAATTACAAATGCAAAATTGGAACTCAAAGTAGAAATTTATTTAGAATGAGAGAAGTTTAAACAGGTTTCTGAGCATTAGAGATGCAGGCTTCTTTGAGGGATTCTGAGCAACCGAGTAGAAGCATCTGCCTAGGAGGCTGAAGGTCTAAGACGCCTGTTCCTACCTAGCCTCAGTACTCCACTGTAACCATGAACTCACAATGCTCACAAGAGCTCTGGCAAGTGAAAGGTTATGAAATTTTAAAGTCACCTGGATGCAAGAGAAATGTTGTGGTCAATCTGTGGAAAACATTAACAATACACAGTTACAACAAAAAATGTTCAGAGTGTGATGGCACTATAAAATATAGAAAGAGGCAGTGCTATACAGAGTGTATGGACAAACATTAAATATGGTGGAAATGAAAACCTTCAGTTGACCCAAAATAAATACTTGAAAATAACCATAAACATTTAAAAGCTAGCAGTTCTTTGCTTTCTTGGTTGTCTATCACAGCAAATTTTACAAAGATCAGAGGGAAGAGTAGCAGAAGGTTGTGTCGCAACGATTTCTTGGAAATGCCACCAAACACACAGGCAACAAAAGCAAAAATAGTTAAGCTAAAAAGCTTAACATCAAGCTAAAAAGCTTCTGGGCAGCAAAAGCAACAAGCAGCATAGTAAAAGGGAAACCTGCAGAAAGCTTGAAAACAAGTGTACTTAAAAAATGATACATTTGATAAGTGACTAATTTTTAAAATATGCAACGAGTGTCCCCAACTTAATACCAACAACAACCAAAAATGTAAAAACTCAATTAAAAATGTTCTAAGCGTTTCAATGGACATTTTTCCAAAGAAAACACTTAAATGACCAATAAATTTAAGAAAAGTTGTTTAAAATCCTAAATCATCACAGAAATGCAAGTCAACATAACCCTAAAATATCAACTCATGTCTATAAGGATCACTATTACCAAGACACAGAAAACAACAGGCATGATCAAAGACAGAGAAGTTGAAATCTGTCTATAGTGTTGGTGGGAGGTAAAAAATGGTGTAGTTGCTATGAAAAATGGTATTAGGAGCAATTTAAAGAACTAAAATTAAAAACAGTATCTCTGCTAATCAGCTTTCCTGTTGATGAGAGCGAATATCTTACACTTCTAAAGTTAAGGAAGATTTATTCTATCTTACAGTTTCAGAGGTTCTCTTGGTGATGAAGTTGTTATTAGTCACAGGAAGAGGAATACTACATAATTCTACCTTATAAGCTATCTAAAATGGCCTAATTCACAGAATTAAAGAGTGGAATGGTGGTCACCAGAGGCTAAGGTGTGGGAGAAATGGGCATTAGGTATAAGCTGTATGCAAGATGAATAAGCTGCAAGGTTCTGCTATAAAATATTGTGCCTATAGTAAAAAAAAAAGTCTTTGTACAATTAAAATTTTAAGAGGCTGTGCTTCACATTAAGTGTTCTTCCCATAATAAAATAATTTTAAAAGAAGACTACATTACAATACAAAAGCTGTCTCATATATAAATCATCTATAAAGATAACTTTTTACAGAGAAAAGGGATATTGCCAGGAGATGAATAAAGTTATGAAGAAGGAATAATCAAAACAAGCAACTATTGCTTTAATATTTCAGATGGGGGTTCAGATCACCTTGTATGGTAAATAAAGTACACCAAGCAGTAAAAATACTTTTGAACATGATCTTTAAACTCCTGGGTTTCTACTTAAATCAAAGTATACAAAAATGTATGACAAAATAAAAGCAGTGCCCAGATTGGTGGTGTTATCCTAGCCCAGTGAAAGACTGTGGCATAAGCACCACAAGTTTGAGCCAAGCTTGGACAACTTAGCAAGACACTATCTCAAAGTTAAAAATTGCAAATGGGCTGGCATGGGTCAGCAACATAGCTTAGCAGTCCAAAGTGGCTGCTTAGGCAAGCTCAGGCAAGGTCAAAGTCTGCAGCTCAAGCTCAGCATGCTGGGTACCTGCCTGGCAAGCATAAGAAGCCCACCCCTGGTACCCCCTGGAACCGCAGGTGGGCCATGCTGGCCACTGAAACTGAGGGTGGTGGCGCCTGCCTGTAATACCAGTGCGGAGGAGGCTGAGACAGAACCACTACAAATCCAAGCTGCCTAGTGAGACCCCATAATTAATTAACTACAAAACAAATTTACAAATGGGGACTACAGATATAATTCAGTGCAAAGGCCTTAGATTCAATACCTGGAACCACAAAGAAGACAGAATGAGGAAAAGATAGAAGGTTGGGTGACCATCAGACAGGCAGAAAGCAAGCAAGCAAGCAAGCAAGTAAGCAAAGAGTGAGTGAGGGAGAAATTTTGAGCATATTTTACACACGATCTAACCTTCTCCTCCTTGACTTTGGTGTTCTGACTAAAACACATTCCTCATACCAAGATTTTGCATAAATTAGTCTAGTTTTTTTTTTCCCCCCAGTAACACTATAATTTAAAAATCTTCAATGTATTTAAAATTGTTTTAATGTTATTAACATAGAAATCAATTTTATTTTCTCTGAAATGTTAGCAATTTTTCTAGTATTATTTGTGATTCCATTCTTCTCTGGTTTGATACCCTCTCTTCATAACGGATAAGTCTTTCCTAAATGATTTACCCATTACTGCATTCATTATTACATTTCCTTCCTTAATCTATTTCTTTAATAGTACAAAAATATTTAGGAATGTTTCTGTGGCTATACCTTTTATGATTTAGCAGACTATTATGAGTGGAACCTGGAATGTCCTTTAAAGGCCACACATGTTCAGAGGATAGGATTTTGGAAGCCTGTTGTGTTTTGGAGAGACAGTGGCCAAGTCACTGTAAGGAGGTAGGACCTGGTTATAGGCGGGTCAGGGGCTAGGACCTGGGGTGGTGCTGCTCCCTCTACCTGCTCCCTTTGCTCTGCGCTTCCTGCTACCATGAGAGCTGCTTTCCGCCATCTCCTCCTCTAGACCTTTCCATCATGCTGCTTCTGCCTGGAGCCAACCAGACACAGACTAATGCTATGCACTAAAATGTTCCTGTCCTCCTTTTAAATTTCAGTGTCAGGTATGGCGCCCCAGCAAAGAGAAAATGGCTAAGGTACTAGTCACCCGCAATGCAATGCTGCTTCCAGTGTTGTCCTTGATGTGTTCACAGTCTGTGCTTTGATAAGTTTACTCTGAGAGTACTTTGTCTACTTCTTACAGAACGTTCTTGGACTTTTAATAGACTGATTAACTTCAATTAATACGTTGACTTAGCAAAGTGGTAGCAATATATATTGTACTTATTCATAAGTAAGGTACTATATTCCTTTATTAATTTAAGCAGTTTTAAAATGTAATTAAAGGGGCAACCCTCTTGGGTCCTCCTTCTGTCCCTCTCTTTGACATAAGCTTCCTTTCCCCCAATAAATGCTCTACTCTTAACCTCAAAATAAATAAATAAATAAATAAATAAATAAATAAATAGAATACAATAACTGCCCTACAAATTTTATAACTTGCAATTATTTCTTATTTTACCTTTTTAATTCATTTTAATGAGAAAAAAGAAAAATATAGTAATAAAACAGTTTCAAATCAGGTTAGTAGGACAGTCACAATAATTAATACACTACATATTGTCTTTGTAGTAGTTATTCAGAGGACAAGATGCAGACCTGATATCTTGTCTAAACAATATTAATACAAACCTTTCTTCTCGCTGAACTAAGAGAAAGTAGCTGTATATCTATTCTAACTATCTTGTATATATACAGTTAAAACTATAGTTAATGCTCATTTTCTTTAACACTGTTTACTGCTAAGAAATATTTCTGTCAGAAAAGATTACATATTAATTTTGCAAGTAATCACTTATCTCATGTTATTGATTTATTTTATTTTTGTTTTATTACTTTTAACAAGAAATAACAATGAGACAGTTTCAAAACACATTAGTAGGACAACCACAATAATACAATGCACATTGTCATCTCCATAGTAGTCGTTCAGAATACAAAATGGAAACATGATGAGTTTCCTAAACATGATTGCTACAAATATTTCTTCTCATTGAACTAAGATAAAGTAGTTGTATGTATAGTAGAATAGGGATTAATAGTAGAGGACTATCAGTAGAACTGGCAATGTCGGAAGCTGTTGATTTGAGCCTTTTACAGCACAGCATACTAATATGGCTTTACTTTTTATGCCTTGTGGTTAAACTTTTCTGCTGGATGGTTAAGTTCAAGTTAAAGCAAGACCTATGTAACTAAAAATCTTACATTATTGATTTTCAGGGTAATTCTTGAAATTTTTGTAAATTTTCTGAGTAATCCTCATCTTTCAAAGAATCATAATTTTGTCCTTATTTTCCATTTCTTCTTTTCTTCAAGCACATGCCTCCTTGTGTTAGCTTTGCATTGCTGTGAGAAAATACCTAAAGGAATTAATTTTCTTCTTTTTTTTCCCTTTTTTAAAAAATGAATTTAGGACAGGGTATACAAGTTGTACAGGGTCTCACTCTGTAGATCAGACTCACAATGATTCAACTGTTTCCAGCTTCCCAAGCACTGGGATTACAGGCACATGACACCATGCTCAGTCTCAGCATGCCCCAGGGTCGGGGCTGGCACCGCAAGTCGGGGATCGAACACTGTCCACCGCTTTGGCCTAAGCAGATGCTATAATCTGCTGAGCTGTCTGGCCGGCCCCAGAAAATCAATTTAAAAGGAAGAAATATTTATTTTATCTTGCCGTTTTAGAACTTTCAGCCCATGGTCATCTGACACCATGCTTTTGGTCCCATGATTAGGAGGAACACCAGGGCTGGAGCATGTGACAGAATAGAACGCCTTCCTCCCTGATAGCCAGGAAGCAAAGAGAGGAAGAAGAGCCATGCTTCTATATGCCCTCCACGGTCTCACCTCCAAAGACCTTGCTTCCATCCACTAGGCCCCTCCTCAAAGTTCTACCACCTCCCGTTAGCACTGCAGGCTGAGAACAAAGCCTTTAAAATCTGAGCCTTGAAAGACATCTAAGACTCAAACTGTAGCACACTTTTATTTGTTTAATTCTCATTGGCCTTTAAAACATACAGAAATAAATGAATGAATGAATGAATAAATAAATAAATCCTGATAATCCTTACCTTTATCCTGAATTAAAACTGAATTGGAATACTTCCACTGTTACTCCGTAGTGATTGCATTATGCTGGACATTTGTCAAATACTTTCAATGTCTATAAAAGTAGGATATTTTCCCCATTTTAGCCCAATATTATGAGAAATTAAATTAATTAATTTTCAATTGTATGCATATTTTGCATTCGCAGGGTGAACATTGCTTGGCCAAGATATAATAATCCTTAATGGACCCCTTAGTGAAATGTAAAAATTTTCCTAAAAAGATATTTGTAGGTCAGTCATATAACAGTTTACTCTGTGTCAAAATCAAGAAATTTATATTCATATAGTTGGAATTCTCAAGGTACAAAGGGGTAAGTAATAAATATTTAAAGATTTAAATTTTCTAAGTTTTGTTGAAATTATACCACATTTCCAGGAAAGATGAACATTTTGCACAAGAAATATGAATAAAATCATGCCAAGATACACAAAAATGAAATAGTCCAAAATTAATTGTAAAGAAAAAAATCATTAAAGCATATACATGAAGCAAAAATATTAGCTACAGAGGAGCAAAGTTAAATAGTATCTTATTCTATATTAGAACAAAATGAGAAAGTGGGTAACAAACTAGACTAATTCAAAGGACTGAAAAACATTTGTACTCATTGAATTTTATACTTAACAGACATATCTTTGAAAACTAAAAGTAAAATATTTTATTCAAAATATGACTGACATGTAAATTTCTTTTTTCTTCATTTTTATTTGTGGACAATTTTTATTCTTATATTCATTTGTTTGTAAATAATTTATCTACAATGTGAAATCTATTATTGATCTCATGTTATGTATTCATTTCAGATATATTTCTCTAAATTTCACTTTGTCTATATCTTATAACTTTCATATTTCAATATTTGTCTACAATTATAATATGCTGCACAATTATTAATTTTCAATAAATTCAATAAAAAAGAATGTACTTGAAAAAAAAGATATTTGCATCAATATTTTGAATCTTTAACTTGATCTGTAACTTTTTTAAAAAATTATTTATTATTTATTTAGTCTTTTTTGAGGGGGTCGGGGGGACAGAGTCTCCCTATACAGTTCAAGCTAGTCTTGAGCTTTTGTAGCCCAGGCTGGTCTCGAACTCACACTGATCCTCCTCCCTCAGCATCCCAAGTGCTGGGATTACAGGCATGTGCCACCATGCCGGGCTTGTTTGTTTATTTATTTGGTATAGCTTCTCCCTCCTCAGCTCAGACTCCTTAGTAATCCTCCAGTCTCAGCCTCCCTGACACTAGGATTACAGGCATGTACCACCACGCCTAGTTTCAGTGACCAGCAGGTCCCAATGGAGGGTTTCGAGGCCAGCAGGGCGTGGGGCATCAGGGATGGAACCTGGGTCCTTGTACTTGCCAGGCGTCCAATTAAACTCCCAAGCTATCTCTCCAGCCCCAGTATGTAACTTTTTATGATGGAGGGGGTAGTACAATGTTACCTTGGCTCTTATGAAGCTTGGCTGTTGGGATACTTGAAGCTAGGACTTTCCATTACCCGAACAGCAATACTGTATTCCACTGGATTCTTCTTAAAATATCTTACTAGTCCCATGAGAATTCCTCTCATGTTGTTTCAGTGTATCAGTTACATAATTACAAATGCTGCATTAAAGTGTTTGATAGTTCCTGTTCTTAGAAGCAACTATTATGTACATTGTGATTCCTGAAATTGATTTGATTCAGACTTAAGATTTATCTATTTTCTGTGGATGATAACTCAAATAGTAACATTCTATATCCTTAGCTTTTGCTAATGGGAACCATTGATTTATGTCTCCTGGGTTAGTATGAGAGTGTTTTGAGTAGCTTTGTTTTTAGGTCTGCGGTTGAAGCCTTCATCTGGGTCTTATTCTAGGCATTATTCTAGGTGCATTATTCATGGCATAATCTTGGTTTCTATTGGCCCTGTGCTCAGAGCAGAGCCTCAAAGGAAAAAAGTAATTTAATGCACAAATGTGGAATTTACTCGTATGAAAGGCTGCATTCAGTATCTGCTTACTTCTACAGTTTATCTTTTCAGAGTGCCAGAATAAATTCAGAGCACTTTCATTTGTAGTTCAGAGGTTTGTACGGCAGTTAGTGGAGAGATCTGCTGCAGTGAAATGATTTTTGAGATTTTTACATTTGTTTAAAAATCACCCTTTGCCTTTATGCTTAAATGACAAGGCTTGCATGATGTTTAAAAAATTAACTCTTTCTAACAGAGTTCTAAAAATGCTGCTTCACTGTGAAGTCACAGGAAGTCTAAAATTACCCACACATAGCCTTATAACATGTAGTTTTTCATAGAATTTTTGTCTTTGACAGTAAGTAAATTCTTCAGAATAGGTCTTTATACCACATAACTTGTATCAGTTTTTCCTAGAGAACACGATTTATCCCTTGATCTGTAGTTTCATTTTTTCCTTTAAAAAAAATAGTTTTTCTTTGAATAATTTTTCCTATCCCAATGTTTAGTTTGTCTTATTCATGGATGCTCACTAAAAAAAGACTTAGAAAATTTATACACAACCTTTCTAAATATAGTACTGTACAAACCACTCAAATATATCAACTATAAGATGAAAAATAAAGTATCATCCTCAAACAATAGAATACTATACTGTAATGCAAAAGAACAAATTAAACTACACCTAATGATATACATGAGCCTCACAAACATAATTCTGAATACAATTAACTAATAAAAGGAGGGAATGAAGGAATCAAGACAGGGAGGAAGGAAGGAGAGAAGGAAGGAAGAAGGGAAGGAAATAAAAAGAAAGGGAAAGGGGAAGCAATGAGAAAGAAAAATGTATGTATGACTGTATGATTCCTCTAGTTGTATGAAGATGAAAACCAGGTGCGTTGGTCAGGGTTTTACCTAGAGGAAAAGAACAGACATAATATAAGGAATGGATATTAACACAAAATATACAATCTGTAAGGAACTATAAGGTTGGTTTACAGTAGTCAGCCAGAGTCATACGAAGAAGCTTGCAGAGGGCATCTGCCTGCTCCGGACTGAAGAATTCAGTCCCAAGGTCTGAACTTCACTGCAGCACTCAGTGTAAGTCTCTATCCATTGGCTGATGGGTCTGTGCTGGAAGACTGGAGTGTCTGTAATGGGCACTGAAGAGTCTGCGACCGATGGTGAAAAATCCAAGCTGGAGGCTGAAGAGTCTGCACTGGAAGCCACATGATGAAGTCCAGGCTGAACCCGAAGACTGAAGCTTCTCCTCTGATGAAGTGAAGTCTTGACTCCTTCCTCAGCCCTTTAAAAAGCCTCTTTGTGCTCAGTCATTCTGACGTGAGCCCATTGTGCCCTAGGGTGGAACCAATCATACCCAGGATAGGCCCTTGATCCGGCTCTAGGGAGGAGCCAATCATATCCTAGGCAGGCCCTGGTCATGCCCCAGGGAGGAACCAATTGTACCCCAGGGCGGGGCTCCCACCAACAGGGAACCCAGCTGCTGAGTCATTCAGCCAAATTGAGGCAATGTGTCAACCACTACACCAGGAAAACTAATCCATGGAATTAGGAGATAGGGTAATCATTACTTTTGGAGTTTAAATGACTAGAAAGGATTCAGAGTAGAGTGTTGAGATATTACCAGTGTTCTTTACCCTGCTGTGATTGCTAGCTATACTGAGCACATTTACTTTATGGAAATTAATCAAAATGCATACCTATGATTTATTCATTTTTTAAAAAAATATGTTGGGGAGATAGCTCCAGGGTACAAGTGCCTGCTGGGCAAGTGCAAGGTCGTGAGTTCAAACCCTGGTCCCACAAAAAAAAAAAAAAAAAAAAAATGTTGTATTGCACCAAAGAGTTGTTTCATTCGGGGCTATGGTTTGCTTGGGTTTTGCTTGTATGTCTTCATGTGGACCACTTTTAAGATAGAGCTCATCAATTCCTTTATTATCTTTTTAAACTGCCACTTTCAGTCCCGCCCCTCTGACGCTTCCTTCACTGTCTTTAACTGCAGATCATTGGTTCATGGATAGGAAAACTGGGTGTAGCTTGCCATTCAATAAGTACATCTACTTCCAAATGGTGTTGTCTTACATTCTCTGAGGACATTCTTTGTGCTAGCTCTTTTACACTTTTGAAGATTACTTAATTTGGATGGCTACAATGATTTGTCAGTCTTTACACAGTTTACTGGTAAGTCTTGGTGAAGTTACCTGCCTGTGGTACACTGTCTTTTTTACTATCAAAAGACTGATGTAATATTTTGCTTGAGCTGACCATATACTTAAGCACTCATTTTTCTTCAAACTGGTGATTATATGTAGGAAGGAAATGGTGGAGCAAAGGAGTTCAGAACAGTGATATATTTTGGGATTTAATTAATTTTTAACTTTCTGTCCCCATATTGCTTTAGGATAAGTGGAGAAGAAAATCTTCATAATTCCTGTCATATATTTCCACTTTTCCTGGGTGGATATGCATGTAGTTGTTGAAGTTTTTAACATTATTTTTAATATATTTTGAAGAAAGATTTATGACATAATTTTTTCTCACAATCTCAGCTCACAAAGCCCAGGCCAAGTTTCAGAAAGAACTGGCATATGTTGTGAGATGCATCAAAAGTAAATTTAAAAGCCAGGCATGGTGGCGCATGCCTGTAATCCCAGCACTTGAGAGGCTGAGGCAGGAGGATAAATGCGAGTTCAAGACCAGCCTGGGCTACAAAAATGAGCTCAAGGCCAGCCTGAACTGCAGACTGAGACCCCGCCTCAAAAAGACCAAAAAAAAAAAAAAAAAAAAGTAAATTTAAAAATTGCATGAACTCCTATTTATAATAATAATAAAATAATAATAATAATGTATACTCCCAGCATCCTCCAAATTTTAATGAAGATGACTGATAATACTTTTCACATATTACATAGCAGAATTCCATTAGTTCAGATTGCAAGAAAGAGGAATAATGTCTCCTTGTCCTCAGAGGATATTTGTAACCATATTTTTCTTTCTTGCAGGCATTGATAGTTTTTTCTTAATGTTCACTGATCAACCTCTACCATTAGAATACTAGACAAAGTTTAAATTCTAAAGGAATATTTATGGCTGAGTGATAAATAAATGAGAATGTAGTCATAAGATATAAACTTAAATGTGTCAGTGTCAGAAAAAGTAAGACACGAGAGGTCTAACATTTCTTTGCACTTTCAAAGCGGTTTGCTGGCGTGACAAAAAGCTAATAACCATTTAACTTAATGTTCAAGAAAAATAAAAGCCAAAGAGCAGAAATTATTTAAAAAATCTCATCGGGACCAGCAAGATACCTAAGCAGAATGAGCCTATTTAGGCAAGCACAGGGACCAGAGTTCAGTCCCTGGCACCACATACCGTGCCGGCCCCACCTCCTGGCAAGTTAGGCCTGCCACCAAGTCTGGGCATGGTGGTTCATGCCTGTAATCACAGCACTAGAAGGCTTGAAAACAGGAGAATCACTAGGAGTCTGAGTAGTGAGACCCTCCACAAAATACTTTAAAATAAATAAATAAATAAAGATTGCATCAGAATTGAATGAAAAACAAATGAATAATAAGTTTAAAGAGACACAAGCTAACCATGAAACCCTGGGGCTTATGAAGACTTTTCTGTATACAAACACTGTAAGTGTTCTAGAAATACCATTCCATTTAATTTTCATGCAATGTTTAAGACAACAAGTTTAAAGATAAGAAAGCTTTGTTATAAAGAGGTTAAGCAATGTCTACGAGGTCCCAAAATTAGTATCTCATAGAACTCATATAATAATATAAAGACAAGCTATTAACCACTACATAAAAATATTAAAAAACTATAGTTTCACTTTATTTCTGAATGATGATGCTACATCTTAGATAATCTACTTGCAAATTTAATGCTAATAGTATAAATGGTAAAAGAAAAAATTGTATATTATAACCAATGCAGACATTGCTCAAGGAACACAGAGATAGATTATTCCTATAAAACGATTCACATACTTCTTAAAGACCAGGTAAATTAAAATTTTTATGTAGTTTATTTAATCAGAAAAAATAAATATATATCATATTGAGAAATACACATGGAGCAAAAATGATCAATATTCACAAATGCATGTAAATACTTTTTTAAAAAAAATACAAAAATTCAGTATAGGGCCGGGCGTGGTGGCGCACGCCTGTAATCCCAACACTCGGGAGGCTGAGGCAGGAGGATCGGTGTGAGTTCGAGACCAGCCTGGGCTACAAAAGTGAGCTCAGGACCAGCCTCAACTGCATAGTGAAACCCTGTATGAAAAAGACAAAAAAAAAAAAAAAAAAAAATCAGTATAAGAAGTGTTGAAACACAGGCAAATTAGACCCAGAACCTCAAGTAGGAGTTGTTAATTAGTTGATCATTCTTTTGAGCGATAAGCATGATTTTCTTGCTAATTAAAATTGCTTTGGCCCACTAGGTCATAAATTATGAACACCAGAAATAGTTCTTGATACCTCTATTTGAGATGTTGGGTTCAAGAATTGCAGTGTGAGAGATGGTACCAAAATCATACAACTTCACTCCTGTAAGATACCATTCTATATCTGTAAATATCCCCCTGGACTTGCTAAAGTGTGAAACTCCATCATTGAAAATCTTTCTTTTTAGGTGGAAGCTTTATTAATGTATTATAGGAAATAGAGAACAACTGGGATAAGGGAACAAAGAAAAGAAAGAAGGGAAAAATATATGTGGCAAAGATTTTTTAAAAATTAAAATTAAAATTAAAAGAAGATAATTGTACTACTAATTTCTTTTGGTTTATTGAAAAGAACAGCTAACACAATTTCTTGACCACTTTTATATGCATAAATATGGTAATCTGAACAAATACTTTGATGATAATAATATGCAATATAACAGCCACTGTTGACTTCCTATCATCTTGTTTTGAAATTCTGCAGTTTTGAATTTTCAATACTATTTAAAATAAAAATTTTAAAACCTTATACCTCTGAAAAAAGGCAGCCTACTAATATTTAAAAGGCATTTCTACTTAATTAGGAAATTTAGGAAAAGTATATTGACTGCTTTAATCCCTATTTATTAATTAATAAAATGAATACGTTTGGATGAGACGTGCCAGTTGCTTCAGCTCCTTCCCAGAGAATAGCAGGTTTTCACTGTCATGCAGCCAGAGTCCCAAGATGTCCGTGAGACGATGAGGAGGCAGCACAGGGGAATATGGCTTGAGAAAGACAGCACCATGGCCTACAGGGCTTCACCCAAAAAGATTTACTTCTTACAGTTCTAGAGTTCAGAATCCTAAGATCGAGTAACTTAGTGCCTGAGTGATTTGTCAGAGAGCTGCTGTACTTTAGGGGTCAGAGTGTATAGAAAGTAATCTGCCTCTTTTAGGAACTGGATGGAATTTTAAATCCATATCCCTAAAATTGGATGAAAAGAAGAATCTCAGTCCCTTGCCAGTAACACAAAACAAACTAAATTGTGAAAAAATGCAGAATCATACTTCTCGGATTGATGAAATATTTTGTGATTTTATGTATAAAACAATAAAAAATAGCCATGATCATAAAAGAAAGAACAGAAACAAAACTCTGGAAAAATAATACATCAATGATAAAGCAAACATATACTGTAACCAATGCAGAGACTGCTCAAGAAATGCAAAGATAGATTAATCAAATAAAACTATATAATTCTTAAAGACCAGGTAAATTAAAAATTTTATGCAATTTATTCAATCAGAAAGAAAAATATGTATTATATTAAGAATTACATGTGGATCAAAAATGATCAGTATTCAGAAATGCATATAAATAAAATTTTTTAAAAATACAAAAATTCAGTATAAGAAGTGTTTAAAATAGAACCAAATAATGGAAATATCACAAATAGATTTCAAAATAATTATGTTTATTATGTCTTAAAGCATCAAAAGCAAGTTTGAGAACATTGACACACAATTGCAAACTTGAAAAAGTCTAAGTTGATTATTAAATAAATGCTATCAAGTCCAAATCAGGAAACAAAACAAAACAAAACCAAATGATCCACTGAGAAGCAGAAGGATAAATACTCAATTAAGACAGTAAGATTGCCAGCACACAATCCAGGCAGAAGACCCAAATAGTTTGGGTTTCAAAAAGAGGAGAGACTATGGTACAAGCAGTATTTGGAAGTAAAAGGTCTGAGAATTATTTTGGCAGTTTATTTTCTCCTTCCCTCCCTTCCTCCTTTTCCTCTTTCTCTTGCCCATTTTCTTTCACCTCTTCCTCCTCTTCCTTTGCTTTTTCCTTTTCTCCTGTCCTTCTCCCCCTCTTGTCCTCATCTTCCTCCTCCTCCTCCAATTCCTCTTCCTCCTTCTGCTCATCCTTCTCCTTCCTAGCTGTGGAAACTGTCTAAAGTAGTGCTCAATGTCAGTCTCTCAAACATTTCTTGAACAATTCATACCTTGATTGGGTGGCCATACCCCAAGTTGTGTTCTTACCTCTTATGGTGTTATTTACTTACTTAGTCTTTTTGAGACAGGGTCTTGCTGTGCAGTCCAGGCGGGCCTTGAAGTCACTTTCTGTAGCCCAGGCTGGTCTCATACTCTCACCGATTCTCCTGCCTCAGCCTCTCAAGTGTTAGGACTACAGGCGTGCACCACCATGGCCCCATTATTGTCTCTTAAGGTTTTATCCTTGGAATTTTGGACTCATGGCTTTTCACTGTTGTATCATATTCAGGTTTGTTTTTCTGCTTAAGTTTTGTTCTGGATTTTGGCTGTTACTGATAAACACCTCTCTTTAATTCAGACTCCAGAGTTCTCTTTGCCATTGTTATGCTTTGAATGTGTCCTACAAAAATTATGTAGTAAGAGCTTAACTCCAAATACAAACTGTGGAGAACTGGGGCTTCCTGGACCACTCCACTCTTGTGAATAGGTTTTATTTATTGATTGATTGATTGACTGATTGATTGATTTTTGACATCAGGACTGAAACTCAGGACATTGCACTTGCTAGGAAGGTACTGTGCCATCTTGGGAATAGATTGACATGGATGATAAAAGAACTCCAGATGCAGATTTGATGTGTAGTTATTTTGCACACACCAAAGAATGTGCTTATTTGCCTTTCTATCATGGGATGACAGAACCAAGATGGACTTCTTCCAATGCAGTTTCTTTAGCCTCAGGCCTCCTACTTACATAACTATAAGCCGATGGTATGAATTATCTAGTCTTTGGTATTCTATTATGGCAACAGAAAATGGCCAAAGAGGTCGTCAAACATAATACAGCTGTGCAAGATTAAATTTATGATGTGTTTCGGTAAAAGTTATTAACAAGATGACCAGTTACATTATATAAAATTTAGCTTAAAAGAGATCAGATAAATAAAAATTATATATCCTGTTTTCTAATGCATAAATTATGAAGAAAGTAATATTTTAGATAGGATAAAATGATCCTTTGTATATTATACAACTAATTTTGCTATACAAATGATTTTATCATATTTCTGACCATGTTATTATCTAACAGATATTACAGCTATTATTTTTAGAAAAGGGTACCCAAAGCATAAACTAATACATACATACATACACATATACATATTTATTAGTTATAAGTTAATTATTTGGTACAGGATTTCGCTACGCAACTCAGACTCATAATGATCCTCTTGTCTCAGTCTCCCCAGAACTGGATTTACATGTGCATACCACTATGCCAAGTTTCCATGGCCAGGTCAATGTCTGGGGCCAGCACATCACTCAGTACTGAGGATCAAGCCTGGGTCCTTGCACTTGCCAGGCAGGTGTTTAGGCCACTGAACTATCTACCCAGCCCTATACTAATATTTAACACAAAGTTATTTAGAACCATTTCTTACAGTTTTTAGGACAACCTTCATAGAATCAGTGAGATCATTAAAATGTAGTGGTTAGATGGAAATTCTATGCAATATGAGTGTCTGGCTTTAAATTCTATTCCTGTAACTTCCTGGGTAAAATCAGTCTCTCCTATCTGGTCCTGTACACCAGATAAAACAAATTATTTCAGATGGGTTAATACATAAGAAATAGAAATTCATTGTGCATGGTTCTTGAGGCTGGGAAGACCAAGATTTAGGTGCCAGCAGATCTGAGACTGCGTCCTCACAGATGATACATTCTGTGTGTCCTCAGGAGTGAAAAACACAAAGAGGCTCCCTAAAATTCTGTTTGTTTGTTTGTTTGGATTATGTTTTCTTATAACAGAGAGAATCCTGTTCATGGGGGCAGACCCTGGGGACCTAATCATCTTCTAAATTGTCACTCCTTAATAATACATCAGCAATTCTGTTCCTATAATACTGAGGGAAACACAAACATGCAGATCATAGTACTTACACTCATAATGTATAAAATGGGCAATAATAGTACATTTATATGATTTATTTTTCATAAATATTTAATAAAGAATATTAAGCATTAGCCATTTCACCATGCCACAATTTCTTAACTTGGACTTTATCGACATTATAGACTAGACAACACTCTTTTAATGGTTTTCTCAGTATACATAAGATGTTGGTATACATTTGAGCTCTCTTAACTTGATGCCACCAGCAGCTGTATGACAATCAAAAATGTACCAAGACATTTCCAAATGTTGCCTGTACAATAAAATTGTTCACTGCATCACTGAATCTCTGGGGGAAGGGAGAGAGACAGGGAGAAACAGACAGACAGACAGACAGACAGACTAGTCACTTTACCTAAATTTGGGAAGAATATTGAATTTAGAATTTTGATACCTAACATTTGATACCTATTAACATTTTGAATGTTTTCCATTATTGCTTCTATGAACTTCAGAAAATAATCTGATTTCTCTCCATCTCATTTTCTCCATTATATGCTTATACTCATTTATGCAACTATATTTACATTTGCTACATAACTATCAGTGAATATACAGAGTACTTATGATATATTTTAACTTTTCCCCTTAAAGGCTCATACATGATAAACTAAAACTAAAGACTAAAATAAACTAAAATCCAGCTCTGTAAACTATCTTAAAAATTTACTTTGTAAAGAAAAAAATAAAATTGTGTATCTGTTGAGAACCCACTCTACCCTCCAATTTTGAAACTCCCAGAAACAGAACATTGGCTTTTGTATAACCTTTTATAACAGTGGTAAATCTGTCCAGCTCCAGTGGCCAGAGCAATTCCTCTCAGTGGGTAGATGTGTGACATAGGTCCTCAGGTCAGTGTGCAGAAAAAATTACTCTTGGCAGTTCATTTAGGAAAATGTTAAATTGAAAACTTGCAGAAGCCTTCTCAGTAATTAAAATGTATGCATTGTTGTGACTCACTAGAGTACAGCGTTCCAGACAAAGTGCTTGACTCATGTCTAGGGAATATTTTTGAGAAGCATATTTAACAACTATGCTGTTAATTTATTTTCTTTTTTTTTCAACAGTTACCTGATTTTACTATTTTCAACATAGATTATGTTATCACAGGTTTTTAAAGTTACATAATTTTTAATTTAAAACCTAATGGAGTTATTCATAATTTATAATCTATAAAGTTTTTTTGTTGCTATTTCTTTTTAAAATTTGTTATTATTTTTTACAGTAGTTAATGCATTGCATAATATTGTCTTCGTCATAGTTGTTCAGAGTAGAAGATGCAGACATGATTTCTTGTCTAAACATCATTAGTACTGGCCCGGCGGGATGGCTCAGTGGTCTAAAGCGCCTGCTTGGGAAAGCTTGGGCGGCTTCAGGGACCGCGGTTTGATCCCCGGCACCACATGCTGCACCAGCCCTGCCCTTGGGGTGGGCTGAGCCGGCCATAAAAATGAGTGAATAAACAAACAAAGGTTGTGAAACAAGAAAATAAATAAATTAAAAAATAAATAAATAAATAAACATCATTAGTACTGATCTTTCTTTTTATTACACAAAGAGAAAGTAGCTGAATATTTAGTCCAATAGTCCATAACAGTAATGGATTCTCAGCTCATCTAGCATTATTGGAGGCTGTTGACTTGAGCCTTTTCCAACTCAGCATATTAATATGGCTTTCCTTTTTATACCTCATGGTTAGACTTTTCTGCTAGATGCTTAAGACCAACATAAAGCAAGACCTGTTACAAAAAACCAAAATGTAGTGTTTGTATCTGACAAGGCCTGTCAGGTCTCCTCAGGATTTACCCTGAAACTATGTACTGTAGTTTGCAGAACTTCTCTCAGTGTCAGCCATCTGGATGAATCATAGCCAATGCTTGTGAAATTTTTTTTATGGCTGGCAAAATACTCAGTGATGAAAGGCATAAGAGAAGGCATTTGTGTAGCTCTTGTTACTGATTCACTCTATTGCTTTCTTCAGTGTACTGACTGAGGAAGCAAGGGAGTGATTCTCTGAGTGAGGCTAAGGGAAAGGAGGATGTCTCTTGCTACTTTTATGAATTCAGTAGCATGTGCTTTTGTTGGAAATAATGACCAACAGTTTTAACTCCTGAACCACACATGCCATGTTGACAGGCTCCTCCATAAGATCTTTTCACTCTGTCCACTCAATGAGCTCCTATATGACTTAG
>PVJA010012265.1:40313-52675 GCA_004027025.1 Myocastor coypus
TTTTTTTTTTTTTTTTTTTTTTTTTTTTTTTTTTTTTTTTTTTTTTTTTTGTCTTTTTGAGACAGGGTCTCGCTATGCAGTTGAGGCTGGCCTTGAGCTCACTTTTGTAGCCCAGGCTGGTCTCGAACTCGCACCAATCCTCCTGCCTCAGCCTCCCGAGTGCTGGGATTACAGGCGTGAGCCACCACGCCCGGCTTTTCCTTGATTCTTTTGGCTTGCTAAGTTTGTTGGCAATCCTTGGTGACCTTGGCTTACAAGTGCATTCTTATGTCTGTCCTCCAATGGCCATCTTCTTTCCAAAGACTTCCGTTTCTATATATCATAAAATCATCAGTTACACTGGGCAAGGGCCATCCTGTTCCACCATGACCTCTTTTCAGCTAATTATATCTGCAACAACTTCATTTTTCGAATATGGTCATGTCCTGAGATTCTAGGAAGATCTAAAAGTCGGGAAGACACTACTCAACACAGTAGTGCAACTGTAGACAGTTCCCTCAAAGGCTGTCTCATTTGTGCAGTAAGTGTATATGTTCTCAATCACCAGTCTGCACAGTCAGTCATCATAACACTTATGTAGTTGTAACTATTGGCTCATTGTCTTGTTCTTTTCTTCCTAGTCTAACACTTTCAAGGAGATGAAACATTTCTATTCATCTTTGCTTTAAGCATCTGTAACATGTGTGGACTTAAGATTTATGAAATGAAACTAATTAATCAAATTTTATGTAGATTCTGAGAACTCCACAGATATAAGCACAAATAGAGACATCCTCCCTCAAACTCTAGCTGAAGGAAAATAAATGGGAAAGGATATAATCACATAACACTTTGACCTAAGAACAGGCTGTAATTATCCTAAATGCTTGAAAATGATATAAATAAAGTAAAACTTTGTTTCTTTATCTGTTCCTTTAAAATGCAGCCTAGGGGCAGGGTGTGGTGGTGCATGCCTGTAATCCCAGCACTTGGGAGGCTGAGGCAGGAGGATCAGTTCAAGTTCAAGACCAGCCTGGACTACAAAAGTGAGCTCAATGCCAGCCTGAAGTGCATAGTGTGACCCTGTCTCAAAAAAAGATATATATATATATATATATATATATATATATATATATATTGCAGCCTAATAGAGCTGCACCAGATTCAAACTAAGAGTTTGATTGCCTAACTTGTAGCACGACCTTGATGATATAAGGAATGTCTGCTTTGTAAAGTATTGGGAGTCAGGCACCCTTCTCAACAGAGAAAATTGACATGTAGTGAGACCCTGTGCCTAACTAGGAGAAGAAACATTCCATATGTAACAGTACTCCACTGTCACATTCAATTAGTGGTTGCAAATATGAACTCAGTTTTACAATGAGCCTGCTACTTACCTGGACAGTTGATGCAATGTCTTTAAGGATGAAGAAGATAGGAATTTACTCAGCAGCTGAGGAGCATCTGTTTGATTCACATAATGACATGGAAGATGCTTGGATCCAATAAGTGTTGTAGACATTGCCTACTAACTGTCATTTTATCGAAATGAAACAAACAAAACCTCGTTTAGGGAAATATTCTTCAGGTAAAATCCAACTTTTGAAGTTTACTTAATCACAGAAAACAAGCATTCAGCAATGCTAAATGTCTTGGTTACTCTTTTCTCATTGCTAGGACAAATACCCTACACTCAAAATTAGGGAAGGAAAGGTTTATTTAGCTCAGAGTTCCTGGAGATTTCATTCCATATTCAGCTGGCTCCAAGGCAGAGAGGCACTTGGCATGAAACAGCCTTTCATGGCAATGAGTAAGAGCAAGAGAGCACTGGGAGAGCTAGCAGCAGCTCAAGCAGCTAACTTCTCTTCCTTCCTTACACTGAAATGCAAATCACCTTCCCCAGGGGAGGTGCAGCACCCACACACACAATAATCAATCACATATTCCAGAAGCTGCCCCATGACGGCATGAGGCTTTGGGGGACACCTATACACAAACCATAACACTAAACTTTTAAGAAGAATATCAAATCATGACATAGTCTAATTTTCAGCTTACACAAATTCAGAGAAAAAAAACATTAGAATATCCATTAAAAAGAAATGATAGCAGATATAAATATAGATGGTTATATATTTATGTAACCATCAAATTTATGTTTTCAGCAATCTCTTATTGCCTATTAATATATAATATGAGCTTTTTCTGGTTGTTCCCATGGCTGGATTCTGCTTATCTTCACCTGGCCTTTTCAGCCCCTGATCCCAACCCTATAGTGACAGCATCCCTTATGAACCCCAGTATTCCATGGACTCAGTATTGTTTTAAAATAACTGGGCTTGGACCAAGGAGACAGCTCACTAGAATAAGCTCTTGCCTGGCAAGCCCAGTTCAATCTGCAGTACTGCAAAACAATAAATAAATAAATAAATAAATAAACAAACAAACAAATAAATTTGAGCTAAATATTAGATAATTTCCCCAAAAAAGTCCAGTCACTAAAGTACCAGTTTAATGAGACTTACATAACATTTTTCTATAGATCTAATTACTTCTTTTAACTTAAGTATAGGCTATAATGACATTCTGCATCATTATCATTGTATGATAGGTTGAATTATCTATGTCACTTTTTATTAAATTAAATACAATGGAAAAAATGAAACCAAAATATCCTACCTAAATGTTCTCATCTCCTAATGACTCTAAGACAGCACCGCTTTTACTTTGCTGAAGTACTACACAAACATGACTTCCAACTGCAGACATTCTTATTAACATAATTAGATTAACCTAGAAAAGTTGAAAACAGAAATACTATTTCACAATTTAACTTATTCTCATTTAAATCCATACACACCACTTGCCACTAGTAGAACTCAAAATGTGTTTTATAATATTCTGACATATTCTAGAGCAACCATCAGTGATAGGGTAGAACATTCAGGTTGGAAAAATATAATGCACATTCTGGGTAAAGGCAATATTAAATAAATGTAGCCTTCACAGATTTTCCTAGAGAATCTATATATGACCAGTATTTCAACAATTATTTTCGATAACATATATTTATTAGTGGAAAGAAAATTCTCACTCAAGACAACATAGAGAAGTTTATAATACATTTTTAAAGGAAAATGATTTATATGACCTGAAGAGAAACCAGAATATATATTTTACATATGTAAAAGCTTTTAAAGTTTGTTTTCCTTTTGAAATCCTTTTTAGCATCTTACAAAACTATGTGAGGCACATGAAGATTCTTAACTTCATTACTCCTTAAAGAAATGCAAATTAAAACTTCAGTGAGCTATTACTACACATCCACTGCAACAGTTAAAATTAAAAACTGACCAGATCATACCAAGCGTCAACAAGGGTATGAAAACATAGCTCTCACACAATGCTAGTGAGAATATAAAATGATACAAACATTCTGGAAAATATTTTGACAGTTTTTGAAAAGACTGAACATTACTTTCATATGATCTAACCATTCCAGCCATTGCACTCCCTATTTACTCAGAAGAAACGGTAACGTAAGTGGATATAAAGGCTGGAATATAAATTTTTGTAGCTGCTTTTTCCTGTAACAGTTCCAAACTGAAAGAAAAGACTACAAATATCCATCAGTAGATAAGTGAATGTACAAATTATGGGTCACTCACGCAATGGAATACTACTTAGTGGTAAAGAGAAAGAACTGTACTGCTATAAAGAGAACTACACTGAATAAAAATTGTACAGGCCTTAAAATATATATGTTGTAAGACTGTAGCTATCTACAACTCCAGGAAATGCAAACTCCATAATGTATAGCAGCAGAGAGTGGAACAAGGAAGGCCAAAAGGGAAGATTACCAGGATTTTCTCTTTCAAGGCAATGGATAAATTTGTTATCTTTTTTTATTTTTATTCTTTTGGGTTTTGAGTTCCCTGGAGTTATGCTGAAGTTATAGGGACTCAAATCCAAGGGTGCAAAAAAATAAATAAATAAAATAAATTAAAAAATCGAAGAGTGCATTATCGTTTACTTATATCTCCATTTTTTTTTTTTTTTTACTTTGAGATAAAACTTCATTACCTTGCCCTATTAGGAATAAAATGTGTGATCTTCCTCTTTCAGCCTCCCTCTGTGCTCAGATCATAGGTGTAAACCACCATACTTGGCTAAATTTATATTGATTAGGGTAATTTTCAGGACTATGTCAAAATTTATAAAATTTACACTTGACTGTAGTTTCGTATGTCAATTGTGCCTTACCAAAACTGTTAAAGCTCAAATACTCCTCTCAAATAAATTGAATATTATAGGGCAGTCTGATACAGTGTCAACAGTGCTACTAATAAGCTATACTTCATTCAGCTAGCATTACTTGCTAAACTTGGTTTAATGTGAGTGCAACTTGATAATGTAGAATTTTGTGGATTCAGACATTATTAAAAGTTTTTAAACTGTCATGTGAATACAGAGTCTGAATTTCTAAGACAATCAACTAGGAAGTAATGGGAATAATGACTCAAGACAAGGAAAAGATGAAATAGTGCTTATAAAAAGTTGTAATGGTTAAAATGTTAATACAACCCTTCACGAAAACTTAGAGTCTATAGAGTTGATGATGGTTCAGTTTACCCTTATGAATGAAATACTGGTACAAGAGAAATGAAAACAAAAATGTTAAGATTTAGAAACTCATTCTTCTGCAAATAATAAAGAAGCCTCAAAGGCCCCTTTAATGTGTGAAGCCTAGAAAAACTGGAGCAATGCTGAGTTCCTAAAGTTTTTGGGTTCATGGGTACATGAGTTTTGGAAATGTACTACGCATAGGAAGATGAGCAATATTTGGGACTAACTGATGTAGATTGGGAATTGCCTGCCATGAGTCTGGAGGTGATATAATGAGAATAGTTAGAAACAATACAGGAAGAGGGATTGGGGAGATGGCTCAGTAGAATAAGTGCTTGCCTGGCAAGCCCAAGGGCCTGAGTTCAATTCCCGGTTCCACAAAAAAAGAAAAGAAAAGAAACAATACAGGAAGAAAGGAGGAAACAGATATGAATGAAGAAAGAGTGCTTTATTCACAGTCAAATGGAAGAAAAAGAGAAAAAGATCAGTGTTAGTAGCATAATGGCATGGAATCTGAGAGAACTGAAAGTTCAAGAATATATGTATTATAGATTTTTAAAAGTACAGAGCTAGAAATATAGGAAAAGGTTCTTGGAAGTTTTCAGGAAGAAGCGTGAGAGAACTGCTAAGAGGGACAAGAAAGGTTAGGAGAGGTTTGTCCAAGTCTAGAGCAAGGCTGAGCCCACAGCTGACTGATTTAGGACACCCTAATAATGAAGGAGTATTAAATAGATCTTATTTTCTTTGAGAAATCTCAAATACTATTAATAACTCCCTGCTGTGAAATTGCCTCTTAATCATTTATCAGTGACGTTGCAAGAGGAGAGAAATTATACTTCAGGAAAAAATCTTTAAAAACTTTTATTAACATCTACTTCAAAGAGTTACTGGAGAAATTAATATGGCCTGTGCATGTCAGCAGAATTAAATTCACTGAGTTTCAGATGAATAAGTTAAGTTAACATAGTAAGAATAGAGTTCACTATCTTCAAATGCTTTACTACTCTGACATGCAGTCAATTCAACAAGAATATGACTCAACCTATCCCCTATTTTTGTGGTATCAGTCAAGCTCACAAAAAAGACCTTCCTGAAGACCACCTCCTTTCCTAGTTCCATAAGCAGTAGGAAATGGGCACAGGGGACTAGGAAGGAATTGCTTCTTCTTTGGAATGTTGCTTCTGCCTGTACCAATAAGCATTAGATATCACAGGTTGGTAAAGGCAACAGACAGCAAGTCTTCTACCATAACAGGTAATTTCATAGGGTCAAAACCAAGACGACTCTCATTGTTTAATGTTTCTGTAGCTGTGAATTATATACAAGTATGCACTAAGCTAGTGAATCTCATTAATAGTTTAATTATTATGACCTGCTTAGCTTTCAAAGTTATAATATATTGATATGAATTGAATAAATTTGTGAAATAGCATCACTCTACTTTGAAAAGAACATATTTGAATAAACTTTAGAAAGCATCTTGTAATATAAACAACTATTTTTCTTTAGTGTTTGATATTCAGAGGATTTACATATTATATAAAAATGTTGATAGATTTTAATATCTTCAGATTCCCTGCCCATGCATCTAATGAACTGAATATTATATATACCTGAAAAAAATCAGTAAGAATAACAACAAAATACATTAAAATAATATAAATAAAATACAGTGTAACAACTACTTACATCAAATTTATATTGCACTCATTGTTATAAGTAGCCTAATAATAATTTAAAGTATGCACAAAATTGCATACAAATTACATGCTAATATTTTACCACTTTATATAGCAGATGTGAGTTTCCTTATATTTGGTATGTGCTGAGAAATCTGTAACAAACAAATCCCCATGGATATCAAGGGATAAGTGAACATACTCAAAGTCACTGTGAACATACTTCTGTAAGGAGATTGAAGTTTTTAGGGTGTTCCTTCTACTAGATGTTAAATAATGCAGTTACATGTAATAATCTAAATGGATACCAATGCTGGCCGAGGGAATGACTTTCTGATGGGAGATATTAAAAATGATGTAGTCAGTGACAGGCTTCCTCTGCACAAAAGGGTTGGTATGACACAAAGCATAGAAATGAAGTATAAAACATTGGTCTCGAATCCAGATATTTCTATTTCATTTGGCACTTTTCCTGGAAATGTTATGAATCAAAGAATTTGAGAATTGATTACACATAGAATATGATTATTTCAAGGTAAGAGCTAAGCTTTCCAACATAAGGGTTTCTTAGAAGCCACATTGCTCATCCTAATTTTAACTATTAGCCCATTAACACTTCTGCCCAAAGGGTATTGAACCAGAAATCTAAAACTTAACCATTCCAAAACTTTACAGCTTGTTTCCAGGGCAAAAATCTAGGCATTTGTGCTTTTCTTTTGCCTGCTGTTCTGCAATATTCAGCTCCTTGCTTTTACCTCAGAGTCAAGGCCACAGATGCTCACAGGAAATGTGTCAGAGGGGTCTAATTGGAGTAAATCAGATGCACATGTGCCTTGGTATGTGGTGCTGGGCAGACCAAGGCCTGAAATTTATCCCTCCCTCCAGGCTGGAATTGGTTCCTGTTCTGTAAATGTCTATTGTCCACAAGCTCTGTTGTGAAATCATCTTCTCTCCTCTGTATTGATATGTTTACAGTTAGAGGACTATAAGTGTGTTGTCAGGATAAGACACAGTCAGCTTGGGACCTGCAGGATGACACATCTGTGCACTGGAACTTAACCATGTTCCCCTGTGAGGGGGAGGTTCAGCCTATCCCAGAGACTTTCCTGCCTGGTAAGATCAGAGAAGATGGAAAGGTTTACCCAGAGAACACTCTCAGCTTCGCATTTTGCAATTTAATTTTCAGTCACTCAGTTATGAGCAACTGAAAAGAACACCTGTGAGCGACTAATTTCAAAATAATCATTTGGTGATTACTGGTCCGTTTTCCTTGAGTAGTTAGTATAATATTTTAGAGTTTGTTCCATCATCACAGTTAATGACTGCATTTGGCACATAGCTAATATTTAGATGTTTTCTCTGATTATTGGAAATTATAAGCCTCTCACTGTTATATTCTGTCATATGGCAGAAATGCTACTATGTGAAAAACATGCACATCTTTTTCATAGTTTAAATAGCACCACCCTAGGCTCCTTCTTTTAGTTAAGTTACAGAGTTACCTAGTTGTGTAAAACTAGATATCTTTCTAGATTCTTTCCTTTATCCTAAAAAGAAATATCACTAAATTTATTAGTGTATTTCACCTCAACAATTTCTTTTTTATTTGTTTTGGATGACTGACTTATTTTTAAGCCACTTAAGAATTACTGCACTATTTCTCTATCAGACTTCCTAGCCTCTGAACTTTCCCCTCTCATCTATCCCTCCTGTTCCCACCAATGAAACAGAGGCATTTGGATGAAGAATTCTGACTTTTTGTTCCTTTGGACAAAATTCCAGCATGGTTTTCAGCTGCATGAAATAACTGTAAAAACTTTGCCTCACAAACACATGCATCTATGGTCTGTATTACATTTCAACCATCTATCAAGAAACTGCTTCCCATCTCTCTTGCTGTCCTTGTGCCTTCTATATTAAATACTACTTCCTTTTTGGTAGCTTGCTTCAAGTTATCAAAATATTTTGCTGTATCTTGAATGATATTTAAAGTACAGAACATGTTTGCTATATTCTGTTTATAGCCTCCTTTATCTGTCACATTTCTTTTTATTTATTTATTTATTCATTTTTTTTCTTGTTTCAGAACCTTTGTTTATTCACTCATATATTTTTTTTTAATGGCCGACTCAGCCCACCCCGAGGGCAGGGCTGGCCCACCATGTGGTGCCGGGGATCTAACCTCGGTCCCTGAAGCCACCCAAGCTTTCCCAAGCAGGCGCTTTAGACCACTGAGCCATCCCGCCAGGCCCCATATCTGTCACATTTCTGCTCATTGTTCAAATCAAACAATCAATGTGGTGTATAATGAAGCATTGTTACTAATGTAATAAATAATTACTTTATATACTTTAACTGAACTTCACATATAATTTAGTTATATTAACATGTTCTATCATAAATGCTTGCTTGAATCTCTCTTACTCATTAAGCTATAGATTCCTTGATTATGTAATGATTATGTTTTGTTTTCTTTGCATCTAAAATAGTCTGCATAGGATTTATTTGCTTTTTCATAGTAGTTTTTTGAGTGTCACTTATATTGATTTATTTAACTGCAGTTAGCCATTTTTTAATCTGTAGGTATCCTATTTTATGAATGCATTACAAAACCTTATTCTTTACTCCATCAAGGAATTTTTGTTTTCATATGTGTTAAAAATTACTACAGTGCCGGGCGTGGTGGCGCACGCCTGTAATCCCAGCACTCAGGAGGCTGAGGCAGGAGGATCTGTGCGAGTTCGAGACCAGCCTGGGCTACAAAAGTGAGCTCAAGGCCGACCTGAACTGCATAGCAAGACCCTGTCTCAAAAAGACAAAAAAAAAAAATTACTGCAGACAACACTATCATGCAGTCTCCAGTAGCATGTGTGCAGGTGTTTTAGAGGCACACTCAAAGGTAGAACTGTTGGGCGTAAGCTACAGTGCTTCTTCACCATTATAGAGAATGTTCACATTTCCCAAAATCATTTGCTCAAACATGTATTTACATATTTTGCCAGACTGCCAGAGATAATAAAAGGTTTTTGCAAAAACAAACAAAAAAATTGGTCTGCAATGTCAGTTCTTCCCATATGGAGTATGGGGCATGAAATGATGCTCCAAAGTGAGCCTCAGGAGAAAAGGCCCTTTCCATTTTCTTCTGCACTCCTACCTCTCACCCCGTACTCTTTCCCAAGGCAAGCCATAGAGACTGCCATCCCCCTTCCATACAGCCTGCTAGGGGTGTTCAGAATGCAGTTCCACCTTATTGCAGAGGCCTGAACCATGGCAAGCACTGTGGGAAGGAATCAACACTATAACCAACAAGCCAAAAGCAATCTGAACCGACAAAACTTCCTGGATGGGTTTATTCACATAGTCTATTAGCATCAGGTCATATCTTTTTAAATTAATTATATTTCTTTAAGAACGCCAAGGAATCATAGAATTCAACAAACATCTGTTGATCTTTGGATGTACATTCTGAAGAATCTCCTGTCAGCTAAAACCACAATTAAGTAAACTTTGTATGCTTTTCTTCTATCTTTTCTGTGTTGTACATGTGTCTACTTTTCTCCTTTAAAGGTTAAGAAAATTATCACTCCCAAAACTCATACAACCTAGCAACTAGGCCTGGCACATGAGTGAGACCACCCTCGGCCCACCAGAAATTCATTCGACCCAGCAACCGAACCTGACATGAGAGGTAGACCGTCTGCTTGAAACTGATTCGACCCAGTAACCAGGCCTGGCACAAGAGTGGAACTTCGTCCACCAGACAGGCCCAGTGTGGAAAGCTGCCACAAAAATCCCTGCACAGAGACTAGAGACAAGACTCATCCAGCTGATCCAAGAGCAGAACATCTTGCCAGAGTGGCACAACAGGTTCAACCTCTAAGGACTACAGCAGGAAAAAAGGGAGCACAACAGCCAGACACAGGCCACACCCACCTGGATAAGTTTGAACTTGGTAGATCCAGATCTGATGCTAAAGTAAGAACTCTACCAAAGCTGTACACCAAAGGTCAGAAGATGGGGCTATCCAAAATGACAAAGAGAAGGAGTAAAATGTGCTCTCAGGCCTCAAGCCACCCAGAACAAATACAGGAGACAATAGCAGGTGTGAAAATCACACCTGAAATCTCTGAAATAATAGCATCTGAAGTAAAGAAACAACTGCACAAATGTGTAGAGAAAATTAGACCATATTTCTGAAGTAAAGAAATAATACCTATATTAAAAGAAGTACTAAGTGCTTCTAAAGAAGACACTGATAAAATACAGAAAAATGACAGAATCCTTGAAGGAACAATATAGGAAAGTAATGGAATGTATGAAGCAGATTCAAAGTGCTATACAGGAACTTAAAACCTCCATCACAAGCTGGCAAAACCATTTCAATAAAAGTGAAAATAGACTTTCAGACCTTAAAGATAACATTGCAGCTAGTGAAGAGGTAAGAAAAGATATCTTCAAAATAACTAGGATGCAAGAAGAAATAATTCAGCATCTGCAGGATGATGCAAAGTTGAACAATGTAAGACTGATAAGCATCAATGAGAAAGGAGTCTGTACAAATGATATTTAAAAACTGGGCAGAAGTAGTAGCAGAAAACTTTCCAAATATGGGGAAATAATTTGACTTCACTAACTGAAGCATGTAAAACTCCAAATAACATGAACCTAATTAAAACCACACCCAGACATCTAATAATCAAGATCCTAGAAATTCAGCACGGAACAGTATACTAAAAGCTACTAGAGAATAAAAACGATCAAATTTCAAGGAAAACCCATTAGAATAAGGGCAGAATTCTCTTTACAAATCATCAAGTCAAAAAGAACATGGAGAAAAGTACTTCATGTCTTGCAAAAAAACAAATTCCAGCCAGACTGATATGCCATCAAAAACTCTCTTTCAAGTTCAATGGAGAAGTGAAATTCTTACAGGACAAAGAACAAGTAAAGAATTTCATGATGACAAAGCCAACCCTACACAGTTTAATAAAAGATATTCTAGAAAGGGATCAAAATGACCACAACTCCATGAAGGAGAATGGAAAGAATCCACCAAATAGGGAAAACAATTAAACACAGGAGGAAAAGAGGTATACTAACGCAGTCTTTCAATGATTCTTTTGTGTACAGCATTATATGTCCATCAGCATTTTATACAAATGGACTTGTCGTGCACCCTACGGGTCATGATTCTGTCTTTGTGTACAGGGTGAATATCAAAGAAATAGCAGTAGCTCAGTCCCAGAAGTGGCACCTGGCCACCAGTAAGCTTCATGGACACTGTCCATGTACATGACGTATTAGAACTTTGCGTGATATCCTATCCCCAAACTGTTAGAAGTTCTGGTCATGTATTTGCCATTCCAGTATTTATGTTATGTTTTATTCTTAGTAATTCTTTACTATCATGGAAACATTTTCTTAGTGGATATTTTTCTATATATTAATCTATTCATATACTATGTGAGTACTCTGAATTGATTGCAGATTCATACACATGATACACAACATTCTGATCTCTAAGCTGGACTCATGATTTGATTTGAATTTTGGAATATTGTGTTTAAATATTTACTTTAATGTTAATTAATTAATATTTAATTGATTTTCTGAATAGCATCTATACTTTTTGTTTTCTGATTCGTACTCTATCTCTGATTTACTATTTACTTATCAGACATGGTATGATATTTTTTCTAGTATTAGAAACTTTAAAAAGAAAAAAATATATGTATGCACAAGAAAGTTGGATATCTAGCTCCTTCATCTTAGTTCATTGAGAATAAAAGTTTCCGCTAATATTTCTTAGACAATATATCATGTCTGCATTTTGTCATCTACCAGGAAGACGACAATATGTATGCTGTCAATCATTGTATACTAACTTGTTTTGAAACTATTTCATTGCTGTTTTATCTTTTTTCTCATTAAAATGAATTAAAAAATAAAGAAAATGAAAAAACAATTTAAAGAAAATTATCACCCCCTTTTCACATTGATCTAGGTGTTCTTGTAAGATTGGAACTACTTTTGAATCTCTACTATGTCCCACTCTTTTATTTTCCCTATTTATATATT
>PVJA010012266.1:0-52469 GCA_004027025.1 Myocastor coypus
AAAAAAAAAGATGTACCAGGCAAACCACAGACCCAGTTGTTGCAGGAATCGAGCTGAAACCAAGTCCTGACTTTCCTTTCCTGCTCCTGTCTTTCTCTAGGTACTGTCTTACTTTTCAGCTATTGCCTTTAATTCCTTGGTTTGTCTTCAGCCTGTTTCTTTCCCTCCCACTCGTTCCTTCATTCTCCTGCTCACTCGCTACAGTCTGGTGGTGGCATCCTTCTGTTCTGCATGCTCCCCCTCCTATCCTCTTTCCCTCACTCTTCATCCTCACTCTTTCTGAGCTTCCATTCCCATTCTTTTCTTCCATCTTTTACAGATCAGTTTCTTAATCCTCTGCTTGTCATTCTTCTTTTCTCCCTCGCTTCACCTCTACGTTGTAGTTGGTGATCTCTATTACGTTGCTGTATCTCTTTGAAGTGATGCTTAAGGAAACACACTCATCAGTGATAACTCTTTCACTTGGGAGTTTGTTGGGAAGATTTTCCTTTATTGTCATTGCTTTAGCACTCTTGAATTGCCACAGATACTCCCATCTCTTAAAGTTTCACAAAGCCAAAATACTTGCATAGTCTCCTTCCCTAGTAAAATGCTTCCTTCACTCTTGTATGTGTCAGATTTTGCAAACGTAGAACCAACATTTGGCTTTGTTGAGCACTATAGAGCAAGGAAGAGGATCAGGTGATGGCCACCCAGGAAATGCTAGCTCTTTCTGCACTTGTGCCTTTAACTGTGGGCAATGGTATAACAATTCATACATGAACTTCTTGATTCCTTTGGGGAAAAAAATCAGCATAGAGGCATCTTGTCACCACGGAAAGCAACAGCAATAATCCACTGTTCTTATCTTTCATCTTCTCCATTGATAAGTACATTCTGGCCTTGGTGTTGATAAGTAAGCTTCATACATAGTATCTTATTTAATCTTGGCAATTATCTCATGAATCACTATTATTCCCATGTTGAAGAAGAGAATACTGGGACCCAAGATTAGAGACTTGTGTGAGGTCAAGCAGTTGGGAGAGAGCAGATGAGCACTCATCTATACCATCATTATAAGTGACTTCTCCCTTTGAATGAAAGTAAAAAGAAAAACATAACTCAAATTGGGCTGAATGGATGAGGCAGAATGCTGAGATTGGGTATGATATGCTGAAGGGCTCTGAAGTAAACTGGGCCCTCTCTTCCTTTCTACATGTCATAGTTTGTGTATAGGCATCCCCCAAAAGCCTTATGTAGTCATGGGGTAGCTTTTGCAATTTGTCATTGATTATGGTGGGTATGGGTGCTGCACCTCTCTTGGGGCAGGTGATTTGAATTTCAGTGTAAGGAAGGATGAGACGTTGGCTGCTTGAGCTGCTGCTACCTCTCCCTGCTCTCTTGCTCTTGCCTGCCACCATGAAAGGTTATTTTCTGCCATGTGCCTCTCTACCTTGAAGCCAGCTGGATATGGACTGAAACCTCCAGTAACCGTGAGCTAAATAAACCTTTCCTTCCTTCATTTTGAGGGTCGGGTATTTGCCCCAGCAACAAGAGAAGAGTAACTAAGACACTATATTAATATCTTACAGTACCTTTGAGCTTGTGTTCCATCTAAAACAGTTTCCAATTGCCCTCACCTTGCATATCCCCTGAGATTCGGGTACCATTTGCAAATTTAGTTCTGCTCTCTTGTGTGCCATCCTCTGCCCTGGATTATCTGTCCCTTCCAAAGCCCCTTATCACCTTGCTCACATGTCTATTGCTATTCTCCCCATTTGCTATTATAATTGCTCATGGCCTGCCACCTTCATTAGACTATAACCACCCTATAGGTGGAGACTGTGTTTTAAATCTATGGAGCTCTCAAAGTGTCCCTTACAGAATATGCACAATGCATGCTCAATATATTCATCAACTAACTAATTCTGGTTTTTCTCTTATTGTTTGTGTGGCTTTTAAAAAGCTCAGCTTCTCATCTGTAAGAGCAACATAATGAATTTCATTGTTTTGGACTGCTGTGAGGGCCACATAAGATTGAAACACAATCGTAGCTGACATATTGAGGCTCTACTACGGACCAATACTATTTTACACATCTTATTAGAATTTGAAATTTTTAAGGCAGATAGTATTATCCCAAATGTGCCAAAAAGGATGTCAAGGCCCAGAAAGAGTGAGTCAAACGCCCAAGTTTAGAAGGCTTGCAAGTGGTGAAATTCAGGCAGTCTTCTGTAAAGCCTGTGTGGCTCTGGATGCCACAGACTTATCAAAGCATCTGACACTTTATACACATTGAATAAATGACAGATATTACTAGTACTGAACTGTTTTGTTTCCATTACCATCTTGGTGAACAACGCTTTCTTGTCTTCTTCCTACCCAGTACACACATAAGTCATGACTACCTCCTATAGTAATCCAGGATGTTTTAGAAAATACAACCCTTGGTAAAGACTATGAACCTAAGTTAGGGAGAACGTGAAGTAAGACAAAGGGTAGAGCATGTTCAGTGTGTAACAACACAAGTCACAGCTTTCCAAGAAAAAGCCAAATACTTATTCACTTTGCTTCAGTTCCCATCAGAGATTATTCCACATAGAGGCAAAGCCAGATGAGGTCAAGGCCTTTCTAGGAGGCTGGGACATGGAGCTGGCATTGGGGGTTCTTTTAGTGAGCAAGCATCCCAGGGAAGGACTGGCTCAACATTTAGCTAGACAGAACACAGCTGGAATGGCTTTGAGTTGAGGGGAATAGCCCTCCCTACAGACCTATATCTAAGGGTCTAGACAACTTAGTACCCGTGTTCTCCTCTTATGTGGAGCCAAAAATTATACCTTTGTAGGATTCAGATTTTTCATGAGCAGCATAGCAAGAAGAGACTTACTTCACAATAGCATGGAAGATTAGCTCTTGAGACAAGAAATGAAATTACTGGAAGTCCCTTGCTTTGCCCACACAAATCCTTGGTGAACTCAGACACAGCACAGCTGACTGAATGACCTGACTGAATGACCATCTGAAGAACTTTTCCTTGTATGCAGCATAAGAAAGTGTTGATGTTTGTTTGGTTTTCCTTCATGGGAGAGAGAAAGAGAGAGGGGAGAGAAGAGAAAAATAATGGGCATGTTTGTGTATGTATGCATGCATGCAGAAAAACAAAAGGTGTGTGTGTGTGTGTGTGTGTGTGTGTAGAAAGAGAGAGAATCTGGCATTCATATACACCATTATAACGCCTGGCTGGTTTTTTGTTGAATGATATACATTAAAATCTAAGATCCCTGCTAAGGACTTGTTAAAAGTCAATTATCACTTTTTAACATTGGATTACAATGCAAAAACAAACAAACAAGCAAACAAATAAAAAAGACTTACTGTCCCCACTTTACAAGTGAGAAAACTGAGGACTGAGAGGCTCACAACTCCCCAAAGGTCAAAGACTGTATTACCACCCTTATTTCCTGCCTCAGAGAAGCACAAGATCAGGCAGCAGATGAGGGCCAGCACCCCTGACAGCCCCTTCCCATAATGTTATTTTGATTTTCTAAGATTGAAGAGAAAATACAAAGAGATTGAAAACATCCCTTAGTCATATTTAATTTATCATCTTTGTCTGAAAAGTTTTACTTAACATTGAAATGGCATTTTTCTTCTTTCCTACGCATAGAATTGCAAAGCAAGAGTGGGGAAATGGGAGAAAATCTATTAAAACAAGATCCTTGCTACTTTATGGTAATTAAAAGCAATAAATATTCTTGCCCACAGTGCTAAAAATCTGAAATAGCCACTGGGTCAATACTGTTTCCCCGGTTAGAAAGGTAATAAATCTTTATTCCTTTTGAGTCAAAATAAGAAAAGGGTTTTATTCATGAGTTCCCTGACCTGGCACTGCAACATTTTCAAAACAAGCACTGCTGGAATGGGGAGTTTCTGCACCATGTGTGTTTAGATGCTCTCTTCCAGGTTGTAAGTCTACTTCCAAAGAGCTTGTCATCATGCGGTCCTTTCATTAATGCAGTATAGCAGTGTCGTTCTCAGGAGTCATGCTGGCAACAGGACATGAAGCATCCACTCCTCCTCACTATTACTGAAAATGCGTACAGTCTCTAGACTTAACATTGGATTCCTCAAGCTTATCCTCATTAACAGTTCCTCTTGCTTGTCATGAAAATAAGCTTATAAAACAATGAAGAGAGTTATTCTCATTTTCTTACTTTAAGTTGATTGATATAATGTCCACTGATATAGCCCGCTGAGCCATCTCAGCGGACTAAGCACTTGCTTAGGTAAGTGCAGGGGCCAGGGTTTAATCTCTGGCACCACATGCCATGCAGGTCTCACCCCCAGGCATGCTGAGCTGGCAGAGGAGTCTGGGTGTGGTGGCACACGCCTGCAATACACATACACACACACACACACACACACACACACACACACACCAAAAAATGTTCATTGATATAATTTAGCTATACATAACAATCATAGTCATCATAGGAGAGGTATACCAGGATGTGATATATCTCTTTTTTCCTAATCCCCTCCTCTCCTGGGTGATATTTATTCTTATCCTTTTGAAAGTAATTTGGCTGCTGCATTAGTTAGGTTTCCATTACTATAACAACCAACTGAGATAATCAACTTTAAAAGATAAAAGGTCTATTTTGGCTCATCGGTTTGAGGTTCCAGTTCATGAATGCTGGGTCCTATCTCCTCTGGATCAGGGGCAAGAAAACATGTCACGGAGAGTGAACATCACAGGAAAGAGCACCTCCTACCCAGGATGCAAAAATAAAGACAGTAAACTTGATTTCACAATTACCTTAAAGAGCACCAACACCATGTATTAAAGAAGCTATCTTTCTTCCAAGAAACATGTATGGCCCCTTTGCCAAAGACAAGTTGGCTGAGTGTGGCTGTAGTTTTGCCTGAATCTTAGAATCTGTCCCATCAACCCTCAGGTCCCTTTTTAGCCAATACCATGCTGATTTTATCAGAATAGCTTTGTAGTATAATTTCAAGCCAGGGAGTGTGAGGCCTTCTGCTTTGCCATTGCTGCTCAGTATTGCCTTTGCTATTGTAGGTCTCCAGATGAATTTGAAGAATGTTGTCGCTAAATCTGTGAAGTATGCTAATGGTATTTTCACTGGGATTGTATTAAATCTGTGTAGCATTTGAGAGTAAACCATTTTCATAATCATTTCCTCCTATGCATTAGCAAGCAGTAACTTTCCACATGCTGAATGCTAAAGCCAGACCCATGTCTGTCACCATACACTAAACTAAAGTCAAAATGGATAAAAGATCTAAGTATTAAAACAGAAACACAAAACCCACTGGAAAAGAAAGTAGATAAAAATCTTAAAGATATAAAGGTAGGAAGGGAGCTTTTGAATAAAAGAAAAACTGTATGGAAAAATACTTCAGGAGCTCAACAGTTGGGATCTCATCTTAAGAAAAAGTTTTGTACATCAAAAGAAATCACCAACAGAATGGAAAGCATACCCAAACACGGGGGAAAAAAACTTTTAGTCAACTGCTCCTTAGATTTTTTTCTAACTATTTGGAACATATAAAGAATTTTTTAAAAATCCAACCACCATGGGCCAGGGTGATAGCTCAGCAGCCTAAGCACCCATCTGGCAAGTGGAAGGACATGGGTTCCATCCTGGGCATAGCCCTCAGACCCAGGCATGCCTTGCTGCCCACTGAAATCGATCATGCTTGCACACACCTGTAATCCCAGCCCTGGGGAGGCTGACAAGGGGACCACTATGAATCTGAGTTGCATGGTGAGACCCTGCACAAAAATAAATAAAAAATAATTGGTCAAAAGATACAGCAAGAGCCGGGCATGGTAGCGCACACCTGTAATTTCAGCACTTGGGAGGCTGAGGCAGGAGGATCAGTGCAAGTTTCAGACCAGCCTGGGCTACAAAAATGAGCTCAAGGCCAGCCTGAGCTGCATAGCGAGACCCTGTCTCAAAAAGACAAAAAAAAAAAAAAAAAAAGGTACAGCAAGATAGCTCAGTAGACTAAGTGCAGAAGCCATAACTGAATCCCTGGCACCATATGCCGCATCAGCCCTGTCCCCAGGTGCACTAAGCCAGCCACCAAGAAAAACAACAACAAAAAAAGACACCTAAAATTTGTTTTTAAAGAATTGTTTAAAAAGATCAGACTTGTAAAATTCTAAGACCCAGTCTACAAATGGGCATCTGAGATGAATACATGCTTCTCAGATGGAAAGAATACAAATGGAAAATAAATATATGAAAAATATTTTACAACACTGATCATTCGAGAAATGCGAATTAAAACAACCCAGATTCTATCTCATGCTCATACAAATTTCAAACAATAACAATGTTGATGAGGCTATGGGGAAAAGGAACCCTTTTCCGCTATTGGTGGGACCGCAGACTGATGCAACCACTGTGGAAATCAGTGTGGAGATGCCCAAGAAAGCTAGCATGAAAGGTCCCACTTGATTCGATTAATTAAAGGTCCCAGCTATATCCTTTCTGGATGTCTTCCCAGAAGAATTAAGAACACCATACCACAGAGACGTATATGCACCCATGTTTATGGCAGCACAGTTTGTAATAACTAAATCTTGGAAATAAATATAATGCTCTTCAACCAAGGAATGGGTAAAAATGTGGTGTTTTTATGCAATGGAGTATTACTCAGCAATAAAGATAAGTTTTTACTACTAACTTCTATTAGTTCATTGAAAGGAACAGTTAATGTTTATATTGTTCGATCAATCTTACATCCCTATATCTGGTAACCTGAGCAACTAGTTTGAAGATGACAATGTGCAATATAATAACCATTGTTAATTTCCCACCATCTTGTTTTGAAATTCTGTATCATTTTTATTGATTTTTGAAATTATCTTCAAATTAAAAAGGGAAGACTTGGGCCCAGCAGGATGGCTCAGTGGTCTAAAGCACCTGCTCGGGAAAGGTTAGGCGGCTGCAGGGACAGTGGTTCGATCCCACGCACCACATGCTGCGCCAGCCCTGCCCTTAGGGCAGGCTGAGCTGGCCATAAAAATAAACGAACAAACAAAAGTTCTGAAACAAGAAAATAAAATTAAATTAAAAATTCTTAAAAAAAAAAAAAAAAAAAAAGGAAGACTTGTTAACTTCTTAAATTACCTTTAAAAAAAAAATAAGGAGCATGTTCCACAAGCCTATAGCCCTTCAAGTTTTCACCATATTCTAGTAAACACCAGGCATACAACCATGCCCTCAATATATGGACATTTAAAGATCTTGAATTTCAAATTATAGCAGTTTCCCCCCAAGTTAAACTTTAACATTGACTCTGTTCTTTGGTGTTCAGCGCTGATCAATTAGGAATCTGGAGCGTCTTTGGCTCTTTAGTGAATGGAATAATAAAACCAGACCTCCACACGAAACCACCTGGAGACCGAGTTTATGTGCTGATCCTTCTCTTTAGGGGTTCACTCGAACTAAGGTTTGGGGAATCTTCTATTCTCAGGGCCTCAGTTTTCTTATCCTATAACAACAGGGTTTTCGAGTATATTTTTAGAGTCCCTCACAATTGCTATAATCTTACGAAACAAGTGCATCTTACCCCAACTCCTGTTTGGTAATCAGTCCTAGGCAAAAGTGTGACGGTAAGGCAAAACTGAAAGCTGCTCTCAGGAGCTGTTCTGATAAGCCCTCTCTCTCCTCCCTTTGGCAAGAAGCATGGATCTGTCTCTGCCCCTTGGAATTGATTTTACATATAAAGCTTATGCTACATTCATGTTGCCTGGAAAACACCACTCCTGTCTGGGTGAATCAGGGGTGACTTTCACATTTAGCCAATACAGCACAACGTGTATCAGGTGCTGAGCTTAGAGATAAACACATGAATGTTCATAAGACATACACAATCACAGCAAAGTCTTAAAAGGCTTCTTCTGGTGCAAGTTATGCCTATGCAACAATGTGAATTTTATTTTCTATGGGGCAAACACGTTAGAGAATAGGTTTGTTGAATACGATAGACCCCGTTCATGCCTTTTTTTTTTTTTTTTTTTTTTTTTTTTTTTTTTTTTTTTTTTTTTTTTTTTTTTTTTTTTTTTTTTTTTTTTTTTTTTTTTTTTTTTTTTTTTTTTTTTTTTTTTTTTTTTTTTTTTTTTTTTTTTTTTTTTTTTTTTAATCACAGGTAGGCTGTAGAATGCTTTATGCTAACAAGGGCTTGGGGTAAATAGTGAGGAATGTCAAATGTAACTGCGAAACTGTAAATAACACTATAGAATGCTTGCTGGCTAGAATAAGGCTACATAGCAAATTTCATTACTTGCATGTCACCATTTTCCTAATTCATTGTCCAGTGCCGCACTTGTAACTCTATAGTATTTTCCTAGGTTTCCTTAGGAAACCTAGGCTGGGGTGAGTTAGAAGTTCAGGAACAATAGTGAGTTTTAACAATGGCTAGAAGTGGAAATTGTGACTTGAAAGTGGTTCAAAGCCCCTGCACTGGTTTCCAAGAAAGGACTAAATCTGGGTCAGAAAACTCTGAGTGAGCAGCCAGCATTAATATTGGATCATTGGGCTTGTGGACAATGAAGGAACAGTTCCCCATCCCATTTCCCACTACCCCCGCCCACCATCCCGCTTAACGTGCACGTATACGTATGCATACACATGCTTAATAAAACATGGAAAAGCATTTGAGGGTTAAGGAAGCACATATTAAAACCGCAGTAAACTATCCCTTTGTACTTATCAGCATGATTATAATCAACCATAGCGACAATACTTGGGGTTGGCATGACTGCAAGAATGCTCGTAAAAATGAGACTTGTATAACCAATCTGAAATGAAGTATCTCATATTTCTATGACGTTAATCATATATTATAATGCAACTCCACAATGCAACTTGAGCATTTATGTCAGCGAGACGGAAACATGCTTACATAAAAATGTGTCCCTGAAAGTCCACCTCAGTTTTATTTGTGGTTGAAGAACCAATAAGCCACCAAAAGCTCCCACCATAGGTGAGGAATTACACTGCGCAAAAAGACACGGCATGGAATACCGCCTCGTAGTGCAAGGGAATCGATCACTGCTTCCCACAAACATTTGAGTGAATGTTAACGGAATGAAACTGAAGTTTTGAAAACAGCACTAAAAATGGCATAACTTGATATATCTAATACAAACCAACACAGACTGAAGAAACGGAAAAGCTTTATCCATTGACCAGGGTTAGGGAGGAGAGTTAGAGAGAGGAAAAGAAGGTAAAGAATGACAGAAAGAGAAAGGGAAAAGGATGGAGGAGGTCATTTCTTCCCCAGCGTTGAGGAGGAGGAGTTTAGGACAGAAACAGAAGCATCGGAGGAGGGAAAGTGAACCCGAGGAAGACGGAGAGGGAGAGACAAAGGAAGAAATCTAGTGGTACAATGAGTTTTTCCTGGACAGTAGATGTATTCCCACTGGTGATGACAAGATTTGGGCTCAAGAGACAGAGCTCTGAGGTCCACATGGGGGCACAGGCTGTATACACAAAGGAAGGTTTTATAAACAGATGTGTAAGATTCCTAGGTTGGCGCAGACACCATACATGGAAGGAAAGAAATTCCAGTCCCGTCTCCCACTCTGTAAAAGGCAGATTGCGCTAGATAAATAACAGCAGTGTTTCCCAAATGGCAGTAATCCCTACACTATCATCAAAGTATTTGCCCTGACTCTATCTACTTGTACTGTGATATATTCAGAACCTTGTTTAAATTGACTCAAGTCTAACATAATAAATATTTGCATACAATAAGAATTCCACCGGTGTACTGCTTCCAGCCATCTGGTGCCCCACCAGTGGTACACATTCCATGCCCTCTGCAAAAGAGAGGAAAGGGCAGTCTGAGGAGAGAGAGCTGCCTGGGCAGAGCACACAAGCATGAAAGAGCAGGCTGCCTCCAGAGCCAGCAGCCTCCGGAATGGAGGGGCTGCCTTGAGTGGCGCGGCTGGAAAAGAAAGGTTAGGGGCGGACATGGAGGAACGGACTGAGATGATCAAAGTCCACTCCACTCTTTGGATTGCATCTGGCTCGGGCAGGACGGGGCAAGTGTCCTGGGGACTGCACGTGCTCATCCTCTCCCTTAGCGGTGGCAGTGTGGGCGCTCATGTGCGGCTGTGTTAACACTACACGACTAAAACCAATCCCCCGATCCCTTCCGTCTGCACACCTCGCCGCCTCCACCACTTCCATGAGCTGATTTGCATCCAGGCAGGTTGTGTAAACAAGGCTGTTAGGGGAATATAAATAACCTCAGCCTGGATTGTGGTTCAATAGTCTTGTCTGGGGAAATCAGACTTCCGCTATCTCCCATGCAAGGTGGAGACTCTTTACTCCTCACACAGACTTTACTTCTCGCCTCTCCTCCCAAGACGCAGGCGCTGATCCTTAGCACTGGACGGCTTCCTCCTGCTCAGTTCCACCTCCACTCCCTCCTTTACAGCCACAGATGCTAACGTGCTGAATTATCAAACTGAACCAAATGCTGTTTTCAATTCACCTAAGAGGACAGCTCAGGAGGACGGATACCGAACCTCCCTAAGGGAAAGTCCTCATCTGTACTGTGGCCTTCTCAAGGTCAGGAATTGAGTCTGAGTCCATCTTCTGGCCCACAGTGGCTGACCCTGTCTAGTCCACGATGTCATGGAAATGAACATCAAAGAGCTGAGATTCTATTCAGCTTTGAATTCGAGTTAATTCCAGCTCCCTGCTGTGTGACCTTGGGCAAGTTCTTTTAACTTTCTGAGCAGTCATTTAATTTTCATCAAGGTAATAGTTATGTCTGTATGTTTTAGAATTATTAGGACAAGGAAATCTGATGGTATATACCCAGTGCTTAGCCTGCTTCTGGGATAAACTTAGTAGTAGGTACCAACTGATCTGTAGCTGTTACTAATTTTAGTAATGATGGACATGATATAACACCTACACACTCAAAAAATTAAGTCAGAAGAGAAGTATTGATACTTCCCGTGTCCTAGCAATCTCACCCAGAAGACAGAGTTTAAATTGACAGGAGGAGCAGAGGCCTCTATAGAATTGAGAGGCGCCTACCATGGGTTAAAACTCAAGCCCCAAATTTCAAAGGCAAATAATGAAATCCTAACATGGCCAGCATCTGATTTAAAAGCTATCTGATTTCTGCAGAACTGTCTACATTGCAGACTGCTGTGCATGAAGCAGGCATTCCTAGTAACTTGGCTTTCTTTTTTTTTTTATTTATTATTATTTCTTGTTTCAGAACCTTTATTTGTTTATTCACTCATTTTTATGGCTGGCTCAGCCCACTCAGAGAGCAGGGCTGGCGCAGCATGTGGTGCCAGGGATCGAACCGCGGTCCCTGAAGCCGCCCAACCTTTCCCAAGGAGGCACTTTAGACCACTGAGCCATCCCGCCGGGCCCCAAGTAACTTGGTTTTCAAGGCTCATGTGAGGGCCAAGTTGTATGACGTTTTTCAAGTATCTGCTTGGGGTGTTACTGCTGCCAGAACTTAATGGCAACAATCAGGAAGGCACATCATGAAGGACTGCGCAAGGTGCTGCCCAAGAAACTGCAGCCGCTCCATCTCTCGGTTGGTGTTTGTAGTTCTCTTCCTAGATCATCTCTGTTCTGGCTGCAGATGATTCCGCTTCTTCTGTATCCCTCTCTATCCACCAGCCACGCTCATCTTCTGCTTTTGAAAACCCAATGCCTTTAACCTCGGAGTCCCCCCACCCCGTTGTTCTTCCGCACTGTGGAATGCTATTGTATGGATTGTTGTAGGGCTAACTACACTGCGCCGTCCAGAGCCTTCTCCATTATTGCATCTTAGAGCGTCCCTTGCAGAGCCGTAAATGAGTAAGCTCCCTACTCATTGCCAGTCACTTGGTGCTTTTTAAATTTTCTCATAAGGGGCTAGGGACTAGCCCTGTAGAACAAGCACTTGCCTGGCAAGTGCAAAGGCCTGAGCCCAATCCCCAGTTCTGGAAAAAAAAAAAAAAAAGTTGTCTCATAATGCTTATTTTTGTCTGATTTATTCATTTGATTGCTTGGTCTGTTCCTCCTGCTGCAAGTAAAGCCCTCTGAGGGTGATATCTTAGCCCATCTGTTCAGTGCTGTATTGCAGGTTCTGGAACACACAGGACTGCTCCAATAGGTTAAGTGCTGAATGAACTGAATTTCAAAAAGGAAACCACCATGCTTTGCTTGAGGAATCTTGTAATCTAGAAGACAGACTAAGATTCACACAAATCACTCCAGGCACATTCCCAGGGGGCAATAGGGGAAGACATCCCGAGCAACATTGTGAGGCAGGACGACCGCAGTACACAGGCTCTTTGAGGAAGAAGAACTCAAACGGAAAATTGAATGAGGTTCATCACCAGTGTCACTACACTGTGCATAGATGGAGCAGGGGAGAGAAACAAGCAAAAGGTGAGGAGCGAGGCTCTAAGCATATTGCATTTCACATTACTCAGCTTTCCTCTCACTGAGGTAATACTCAATACCTAAGGAGGAGAGGTTTAATCTGGCTCATGGTTTAGGAGAGTCAGTCCTTAGTCATCTGACTCTAAGAGAGAAACATCAGGGCAGAGCAAAGCTGCTGTAGATCAGAGCTATGGAATAGGTACCAGAGAGAAGAGGAGAGGGGTCAGATAGGGTAGCCAAGGCTATACCTCCGTGACCCACCCAAACTCACCTTGGAGCATTTCTGCTGCTCTACTAGTTGTTTCTTAATTCAATACAGTTAATTTAGTCCTCCTCTTGTTGACTTCATACCCAAATATATCTCCTTAAACTATACTTAATCTTTACATAAACACAACTCCAAGTAAATTATTCTAGTCTATATGGTACAGGTATTCTGCATACAAATGAGAATGCAATGAACCCTTCCCAAAAAGCAGGCTCTTAGCTTTGGATCTGTTTCAAAAGAGAGAAGATGGCACATGCCTGTAATCCCAGCACTTGGGAGGCTGAGGCAGGAGGATTGGTGCGAGTTCGAGACCAGCCTGGGCTACAAAAGTGAGCTCAAGGCCAGCCTGAACTGCACAGTGAGACCCTGTCTCAAAAAGACAAAAAAAAAAAAAAGAGAGAAGAAAAGTCACATAACGCCAAGATACAATGGCACAGCATAAATATTTTAAAGAAGGAATAGTGGATAATAAAAGAATTGAGCTAACACAGGATTGAAAAATCAGCTGAGCAAACATTAAATCTGGTAGCTCCATGTTTAGGATCTGGGGCACAACATCTGGTGGTAAGATGTGAGTTTCAAAGACAATGGGTAGCCCCACCCCTTGGACTTGCCAGTTGAGGTTCACAGACCTCCCTTTGGATGGACTTCACTCAAAACCCACAATTTTCCCCAGCTTATATTCAACATCACCTGCATTTTCAACTTACTGGGGTCTTTACTGTACCTTCAGCCTCATCCTGCAGCTATATCAACCTCCCTGTCAAGAAATTCTGCCCTGACCTCTCAAGCCTTTCTTTTATTTTTCAGTGGAAGTATCTCTAACACTAAACTTTTGTATAACGCATTCCAGTGAATGCAACATCACATGGGTGATGCTAGGATCTGCTGCATGGACCCTCTTGGGCAAGGACTGCAGCAGCCTCTTAGTACCTGTGTGATTAGGCACAGTGAGATGAATCTCAAGGAACCAATTCCTTAAGAAAGCTTTCTTGGGCATGAATCTCATGAGCGTCTTTTTTCAAGGTCAGTTTAACAATTTTTGATCTTTTAACCTATAGGAGAGCAGCCTTGTTGATTTCTGAGAGACTTTAAGGGATCTTTCTTGTTCCTATACAAGTACTTGCCCAAGTGATTTCTTTTTAGTGGTGCTAATACACTGGTCCCTCGTTTAAAAAACTTAACTCATTCCATAATTGTAAAAAAAAATATGTGCCCATTTCTGTTCATAGGTGAAAGATGGCTATAGTCACATCCATCTTCTGACAAAGAGTTCATGAACAAAACCAAAATTTTCATACCGGCCACAGTATCCACGCCACATTCTGGATGTTGGGTTATCTTGAAGTTTTCGCTGGTAGGTTAATTAATCCAAAACTCTTAATCACAATCTTGTCAAAATTCTCTGGACAGTGGCAAAACTTTGACAATTTAATGTTGCCAGAGTATAGTGTACATGGTCTTTAATCCAAATGCCAATGGATTCTTTATTTCCAGCTGAAGCTCTTGAGCCTGTCCTTTCTGTCTGCATTCCTATGAGCATTCTGGTCTTCTCATCTATGACCTGAATCGTCTGTCAGGTTTTCTTACAACCTTCTAGGGCTTCTCTACACCATCTATTCAAACTTTTTAAAATTCTTCCAACAAATAGTTCCAAAGGCTTCTACACTACACAGTCAGATATGGTCATACCACCAACATCATCTCTTAACAATATTCTGCACTACCTTTCATTTCACTGAGATTCAATAACAAATTCCCACAACTTAAAGAAAGCAAGGTGTAACTTGGCTCACTGTTAGGGGGAATATAGTTCACAGTCAGTTGGCCCCAAAGCAGGCACATTACAATGGAAGGGTATGATGTAGCACACCTGCTTAGCTCATAGAGGCTGGAAACAGAGAAGGGGTACAGAGTCAAAACAGAATGGACCAATGGCCATATATCACACCCAAGGACATGTCTCAAGGACAGACCCAGACACACTTAACAGTGCAATTGCTAATGTGCTAGGCATTTCTTTCTCTGATGTAGTTCACACATGAGGACTGACACCTGCATCTAAGTCACGAGCATACAGTCAGATCTACTTTGATTATTACTAATTACAATTTACTAGGTAGACTTTACTGCTAAAACTTATGATATTAGCCACCAATCTGTAATTTTCCTCCTGCACTAATGAAGCCTTCTACTATGTCTTGGTAATTCTGCATATCTTCTTTGGCTACATCCCAGCTTTTTAATATGCAAAAAATTTATCCATCAAACAAATTTCTTTTACTTAGAAACAGCAGGAGGGAGAATTAACATTATTTCCTTCAAGATTTCTTATCCAAAGATGCATTAAAACAAATTCTTCATAGGCTTCCTTGCTATGCTGAAAGCTCATCCATTAGAACAAATATATCTTTTATTTAGTCACATAATGCAAGCCATATTGTGTTTTCCTTTTGCTCTAGCTCCTAGAGAATTCAGAATCAAATTCAATACCTTATTCTGAATTTAATTTCCTCAAATCTGTTTTAATTTAATTTATATCTTCTCTATTTATTGAATTTATTTCTGAAATGCTTCAGAGAAGTTGGTGGAGCATAAATATTAAATTAATAAGATTACCATATCATATTGAAAATGCATAAAAATAAATGCGGTGTAGCCTCCTACAAACAGGGGTGCAGAAGGACATGTATAACATCATATAGGTTTAACTTCATTGGAGCATCAAAATCTATTTCTTAACAGCAATCATAAATCAGAGAATCCCAGGAACACATGTTTCTTCAGAGACAGTGCCAATTCATATTTCATGAAATCAGAATCTTAAGTAAATACTGACCAATCATTAAAAGTGTATTTAACGGGATGCAGAAATGTGTATTTCATAACTAAGTGATAAGAAGCAGTTCTTTCCATTTCAGTTGGTTGGCAAGATCCATCAACTCTACCCTAAAATGCTTCTCTGGATCATCCCCTTTACCATAACCTTCCTTCAGTCTCATGAACTCTTATTACAGCATTCTGCATCTGTTCATGATTTCTATACATTCAACTGCAACTTCTTGTCCCTTTCTTCTCTTGCAAAACATTTCCCTGTTCAAACAACACTTGATGGTTTTTCCAGAACCAGAGTCTAAAATTCCTAGGTAGGAGTTCAAAATCTTCCAATATCAGTCCTATTGAATGTACTCGGCATCTCACTCACCTTTTGTGGGCCACTCACTAGTCTTATCTCTTAGGTCTAGACAGAGAGAATTCTATGTCTGGAATCTCAACCTCAAGGTCTTCACGTAGTTTCCTGTTCAACCTGCAGATATGCAGATAAACAGACAGCTTATACTTAAGCTACAGAGGCCAAAAGTCCTCATGAAAACTTGACCTACACAATCTCAATCTCACTTCTCAGAGATGGAAATAACAAAATGAGAAGAATGCAGGTCTTTCTACATAGCACACTACTGCATGAAATTAAGTAGAAAATTCACATAAATCACTGAGCATAGATTCTAACAGAAGATTAGAGCTCAAGTCATATCAGCCAGCATTATTCTTATCTTACATAGGAGTCTGATACCAAATCTTATGTAGATTCTTAGTCCCAAGGAGCTATAGTGGATTCTGTGTAAAACACAAAAGTCCTCATTAGCCTAATATATTAAGGCAGAATCAGCTCAAAACCACCGTTGGTCCAGACTGACTTTGCAGTCCTGTCCACTGATGTTCTAAACTTCTGATGAAAAAGAAAGAAAGAAAGAAAGAAAGAAAGAAAGAAAGAAAGAAAGAAAGAAAGAAAGAAAGAAAGAAAGAAAGAAAGAAAGAAAGAAATCTTCTGATGGCCCTGGAAGGCAAGGAAAAGCTGAACCCAAGAAAAATAACCTTGCATATAAAAGAGAAGATCCCTTTTATTTTATTTTATTTTATTTTATTTTATTTTATTTTATTTTATTTTGTCTTTTTGAGACAGGGTCTCGTTATGCAGTTCAGGCTGGCCTTGAGCTCATTTTTGTAGCCCAGGTTGCTCTTGAACTTGCACGAATTCACCTGCCTCAGCCTCCCGAGTGCTGGGATTACAGGCCTGCGCCACCACGCCCGGCGAGAAGAGCCCTTTTAAAGATAGCACTGGAACTCCAGAACAAACGTATATCTCCCTAAAAAAGAAGCTCAGGTTTGACTTTCCATATTAATTGCATAATTCAAAAGTGCATGGATCCAGAAGCCAAGTGTGCAGTCAAGAGTTGGGCATTCACTGCTCCTGTTCACCAGAGTGAGTCTTGCTCCTTTTTTTGCTCAGAGTTCTGTTAGCCCTGACTGCAGTTCAGTTTCTCCTCTTCCAGGTGGAAATGGTTTTGTATGTTATTTGAACTTTATGACCTACTACTGATGTGTCCACCACTCAGGTTTACATCAATAAGCCTTTGCTTGAGATTCTTATTTACCTTAAGATACCCTATGTGCTTTTCTTTGCTAACTTTATAAAAGATTGCTGGATTTCTGTTGGGTGCAAGTCACTGAAATAGATCTGGGGCCACCACACTGAACAAAATAGATGGCAAAATAGTGATCTAAGAGAGTTCTGAAATAATGAATGTATAAAATAAATAAATGGGCCCGGCAGGATGGCTCAGTGGTTTAAAGCGCCTGCTTGGGAAAGCTTGGGCAGCTTCAGGGACCGCGGTTCGATCCCCAGCACCACATGCTGCACCAGCCCTGCCCTCGGGACAGGCTGAGCCGGCCATAAAAATGAGTGAATAAACAAACAAAGGTTCTGAAACAAGAAAAAAAGTAAAATAAAAAATTCTTAGCCGGGCATGGTGGCGCATGTCTGTAATCCCAGCACTCGGGAAGCTGAGGCAGGAGGATCGATGTGAGTTCGAGACCAGCCTGGGCTACAAAAGTGAGCTCAAGGCCAGCCTGAATTGCATGGCGAGACTCTGTCTCAAAAAGACAAAAATAAATAAATAAATAAATGGACATATAAAAGTTAAATTATCAGTATCTGTGATATCCGTTATGAATAAATATTCAAAATGCCATGAGAAAGAATAATGTACAAGATGTAAATCATTCTGGGGAACAAAAACCCAGAAATTTTCTGCTACCATTATTCATGACAATTGTGGTGGAAAGGATGTGAAAGTATTCAAAGCCCCCATCTGGTCTTACCTCTGAAAGCTTCAGAGATTCTCCTTTTACCCAACCATCCTCAGGCATTTCAGGAAAAAAAAAAAAAAAAGGTAGCCCATGAACTCAAGTTTCTTATGACTTTTATTGATAGAACCAGGAAAAAAAGATTAAGAATTATAAAAACTGTATCTGTCCAAAAATTCATGTAGAGGCCTGAGAAAGAATAGAGTAGTCTGCTGCACAACTGACCTTAAAGTTAATCTAAGTAATTAATCCGAGTATGGGGAGAACAAGGGCCAGAGCATACACTCCTTAAAGAAATATATTTTGATCCCACTTGAACTGGTATCCTTTGATCTCTAACCATGCATTTTGGGAGTCCTAGGATACTGCTCCAAAAGTTACTCACCTCTACCCTTTCATGCACACTTCTGGCCCACATCCTACGTTCTCCAAAAAGTGAGCATTCACCCAAAACTTGGAAGGAGAACAGAATTAGCCAGAGATAAAAAAAAAATTAAATAAAAAGGAGGAGGAAACAGTGTGTGGGAAGGCCCTGAGGTGGGAAGACAGAAGTCAGTGAGGCTGAAATATGATGAGCAAATGGCAGAACATTAGAGGATGACACTGGTGTGGGAGAGATTTTCTGTTCTCTTTCAGACCATAATTGGAATGGCAGATCTTCACAACCATCATGTGTAAAAATTTAGTCTCTCTTCCCTTGGTTCATACTTTAGTAGTATTTGTTTTATAGAGCATTTGGGGAATAATGTGCATGTCTGTTTCCTTGTTACTAGGGTAAAAGAAATTTAAGGCCAGTAATTTAGTCTTTCTCATCATTACTTTCTCTACCTCTTTTTACATAATAACCAGGAAAAAATGATCATTCAAAGAATGACTCTTCCATTATTGTGCAATGGTCTGGTCCAAATAACTTGACACATAGATAGTTTACATACCACAGATGGAAGCTTTGCCACTTTTATCGGGTGAAATGTACCCCTTCTTTCTTTATCATTGCCCATCACTGTTTTCCCATTTTTCTCTCCAGCTGTTTTGCCTAATTAGTTTCTTATTAACGTCTCTGAGAAGCTACTAAAAACCACCACACCACAAATAACTTGAGTCACTTTTGATGGTCATTTTGTAGAAGAGAATCACTAAGAGCACTGAAGTCTGATAAATGGAGACTGAAAGATAAACAAATCACCTTTCATCATTGGGTCTGAGTGTCTCTTTGCCCAAATAATTATGTTATAATTAATATCACTGCCTCTAATAACTACATAACTTTGCTATATTCAGTGAAAGTATATACTAGGTGTGGCAATACATAGCAAGCTTTTAAAAAGCCTCCCAGCTAGACAAAGCCCTTCCCTAAATAAAACTAATAGCATGTGACAATCTGTGAAGAGGAGGAATTTTGATTGTCAAAGATCAAGGGTCAGGATGTAGAATTAGAAAATACTCACCGTGTGTTTTATAAAATACCAATATCATATATTGTGTAATCAGGCACAGCATAATAACTAGCAGCCTGTGATCACAACACTTATGTGAGACAAAAAGCTGTAAATATTTTTTCCCTACAAACATTTTAAGACTCTTTAATATTCAAATGTAAATTATTAATTACATAAAGATATAATGTTTAATATTGTCCACATACATTAAAATTATGTATTGTTTTTGTTTTTCATGTGTCTTTATGTCTAATAAATACTGGGGAAGTCAGAAATGTATAAAGTGTAGGCCCTTATTGCATAATTTAGTCCCTGAAGTAGCCCTATAAAGTAAAAACATCATAGGCTTTAAAATTAGAATGTTTCGTTTAAGTCTTTGATGACTCATTAAAATTATGTTCTTAAAAATGTCACTTACCTCTGGTGCCTAAATTCCTTTACCTGCAAAGGAAAGTGGAATCATGAATTTGAGATTTATTAGCCCAATGGAATGATTAAATATGGTTATAAGTACTGAGGCATTTCAGGAATTGTCAGCATCGTAATCTTTGTTTTATAATCAATAATAAATTAAAATATCAATATTAAGCACCCATAGAAGAATTGCAACAAAGTTTTCAGAGTAGCAAAGTTAAGGTAGAGACTAAGAATCAGACAAGATAGTGTGAGAGCCATCAACATATAAGCTTCAGAGTGCAAATATCAGCACCTTGGATAGCTCTTCCTGTTTCTACTCTCTCCTGACTAACTGAAGACATCTGCTAAGTTGAGACCTAATGCAGCCCACATCTACCTATTTGTGGTCTTCATGGAGCTGAGAGTTTAGCCGCCAAGATATTACCATTGGTTCCAAGTAAGGTAAGGTTGTTCTATATGAACACAAAGTTTGAAAGACTGGTGAATTCTGGCTTTATTTTTCACACCAGATTGTTTAGATTTTAATCAAGGTTATTACTAGTACATCAGCTTCTTTTGAGGTCTTTGGAATGATGGTTGTAAGGAAAATCATTTCTTCTTTGAACTCATATTTAATCTCCAGATAATTTTCTCCTTTCCTCATTTTACTCAGAAAACTTTAAGGTTCCTTTGCCTCTGGATTTCATGGATGCTTAAAGTACACATTAATCTTGGAATTCAAATTTTAGTTTAACGATACAGTATGATGACAGTGCCTTTTCCTAGGTCCCATTACACCACTGAAGGATGAACCTTTGTTCTCACCTGTTCTCAAACAGTAACCTTGTTTCTCTTTAAGAAAATGCCAGGATTTTTTTTCTGAAAATATGCATAGGAGTTTAGTAAGGCTCAATTTTGATCTGTATGCTTTCCATTTGCTTTGAAATAATGGAATCACTGTTGTATTAATTTAAGCACATTCAAAAGAACTTAAAAACATAAATGAATTCCTGTCACATGCACAATGGAGCTCCAAAATGCATAGCATGACAGTTATTTACCCAAATCTAGTTTTGTATACTTACTTTGTTATACTGGATTTAAAACCACCAAACTACAATTCCCAGACTCCTTTGACAACTGGGTTCCAATCGCATTCTACCAATAGAAAATACTAGAGAGACATTGGAAAAAGTAAGGAGAAAAAGGAGCCCTTATTACTTTTTTAAGTGTATCAGGAGGATGAAATCTTGGACATCAAGAAAAAGAAATAACAGATTTCAAAGAAGTGAAAAGTGGGACAGAAAGTGGTGGACCCACAGATTTTACCCTTTCTTATTTATATCAAAATCATTTTAGTGCTTCTATGTTCCAGCATCAAGCTTCATGCAACAATTCAGAAACAGTCTTATTATTCTCTACAGATATTGCATAGTGGCTCTGTTTCCATAGTTTGGGCCATCAGTACTCGAAAGCCATTTCTAAAACCTTGAATGTTCTGGACTATGACTTCACTATTTTGATTCCTCATTCCTAGAAAAAATAACTTTCCCAGAATTTATGGTATCTGAAATAGGGCTCATCAGTTTACTCTGATAAACCCATAACAAGTTGAAAATTTCACAAGGGAAAAATGCATCTAATACACTCAAGACATTAAATACCCTCACTGAGCAGCCTAGGACTCTTTAGTGTATGACTTGTCTAATCACATGATTGCATGGCTGACTAGGAGCTGAGGCCTGCAGTCTCTGCCCTGCACCACAAGAGAGTATGGTAAAACATATTGCTCACCTGTGGAAAAAAAATCAACATTCAAAATTTTTAGTTTCTTCTGAATGTGCAACACTTTACACTACTAGCAAGTTGATAAATTCTAAGTCAAACCATTGTAGGCTCAACCCTCCCTGTATTCTTGATATTTTCTGTTTTGTTTCTTACAGATCCCTAATATTAGCATGAGTAATCCCCTACATTAAATGTTCTTCATTGAGATATGTAGTCTAAATTCTGTTTTCTAGTGAAAATTTTGACTAATAAACTATATGAAACTATCTTGACCTTCACAGCAGAAGCCCAATATCCAAAGCAACAGTATTTCACAACTATACTATTAATGCTTTCTAAATATTTTTATAACCATTGATTCCTTTTGGAAATCTTGTGAATGCTTTAAGCCCCTTTACCCCAAAATTGGTTTTTGTAAAATTGTAAATGTGATATCAAGAGTTTTATGGATCCCCAAAACTGTTTACTATTAATTTTCAGACTATACCTAATCTTATAGTTATGTTGAAATTCCCACAAAATCGTGTATATTTCTCTGTCTCTGTCTCTATCTCTCTGACTCTCTCTCACTTTTTTTTAAATAATGTGGATTAAACTTTGTACCTTGTAATTGTCAGGAAGAAGCTTATGATGCAGAGCTATATGCCCAGCCCTATTGTTCTTATTTTTAAATATGAGTAGCCATGTGTTTAATAACAAGTCCACAATTTTAAATATGAGTAACTTTATGCAGGAGTAATAATTCTACATTATGACTTTCTATATTTCCACATTTTCCATCTGGATATAGCTGTGTTTATTGACATTTTAAAATTTGTTAAACATTTTTTGCTAAAATTATTTTGTACGAACTTAAATCTCTGCTTAATTTTATTTTTATTTATTTGTTCTGTAATTGAAAAATATGTATTTATCATTATACATGGTGGAATGATTCATCAAGGCAATTAACATAGTCATTAACTCGTATACTTGTTCCTGGTGCAAAAATTTCACAGCTATTTTTTCCTCAGGGCCAGCCTGATAGCTCAGCTGACGGAACTGCCTGCTTAGGCAGAGCACAGCATCTGGGATTTGATCCCTGATGTGCTCTGCCAGCACCACCCCTGGGGCATGCTGAGATGGTCATTGAGACTGGGTGTGGTGGTGTGCACCTGTCATCCCAGCACTTGGGAGACTGAGAACAGAGGAATAACTAAGCGTCCGATTTATGTAGTGAGACCCTGTAGACTCTGTATTAAATACAGAAAAAAATAATAAAAGTCATTTTCTCCAGAGTTTTTCAGGAATATGATAAATTTTTACTAACTTCAGTCACCTTACTGTCTAACAGATTTCTAGAACTTATTCCTCTTTACTGAATTTCTTTACTCTGAAACCTATATCTCTCGAAGTCTACCCTAGCACAACCTCCAAATTCCTGGCAATCATCCTTTTTCTTTCTCATTCTGAAAGATCAAGATATTTATATTCCATATATAAGCAACACCACATGATACCTGCCTTTTTGCATCTGGATTATTTCATTTAATGAAATGTCCTTTATTTTTATCCATGTTGTTACAAATGGCAGGCTTTTTTGTGTCTTTAGGACTAAATAGAATAATACAATATATAGCTGTTTCCATCATTCATTCTTCTGATTATGTACTCTTACTCAGGTTCCACGGTTTGGAAAGAGTAAATAATGACCCAATGGATGTGGGAATGGAGATATGTCTTTATCAGACTGGTATCATTTCTTTTTTATATATACTCAGAAAAAAATTTGCTGAGCAGTATATCTTCCAGTTTTTGAAGAACATTCCTATTAGCACTATCATTATGGAAACTGTCTTAGTTACTCTTCTCTTGCTGCTGGGACAAACACCAGACACTCAAAATGAGGGAAGGAAAGGTTTACTTAGCTCACAGTTACTGGAGTTTTCAGTCCATATTCAGCTGGCTCCAAAGCAGACTAGCACATGGCAGAGGGCAAGGTTCCATGATGGCAGCTAAGAGCAAGAGCCCTGGGAGAGCTAGCAGCAACTCAAGCAGCTAACTTCTTTTCTTACCTCACATTGAAATGCAGATCACCTGCCCCAGTGGAGGGGCAGCACCCATTTCCACAATAATCAGTTACGAATTCTAGAAGCAGCCCCATGACTACATTAGGCTTTGGGGGGACAGCTATACACAAGCCATAACAGATACTACTTTCATTGTGTCGATACTAGATTTCATTCCAACACACAGGGTGAGAAAACTTTGCTCCACACTTTCGCCAACACCTGTTGTCTTTCATCTTTTTGATAACAGTAACTCCAACTGACAGGAGTCATATCTCATTGTAGATTTAGTTTACTCTGTTTAGTAATTAGTATCACTGAGAATTTTTTAATATGTGTTGGGCATTTATTTACCTCCCTTTAAGAAACATCTAATCAAATCCTTTGCCCGTTTTTAAGTGAGGTTATTTTTTCTTTTTTTGGGGGGAGTGGGGAGCAGCTTAGTCAACCCTGGGGTTGAGGCCGGCATGGCATATGTTGCCTGGGTTTGAATCACAGGCCCTGTGCTTTGCCTACACTTATCTAAGCAGGCGCTTTGCACTGCTGAGCTATCTCACCAGCCACAAGGTTATTTTTTCTTGCTATTGAGTTGTTTGAGGCCCTTGTGCACTTTGTGTACTAATCATTTGTCAGATGCACAATTTACAAATGTTTTCCCTCTCTGAGGTTGTTATTTCTCAGTGTTGATTATTTCTTTACCTGCGCAAAAGCTTTTTATTCTAATATAATCTCCTTTGTCTATTGTGAGTTTAGTTGCCTGTTTTGGGGGTGTCATATACAAAAAATCATTGGTTAAATAGGCTATGAATATTTTCTCTTAGTTTTCTTCTAAGATATTTATAGTTTCAGATCTCATATTTAAGTGCTTAAAGTATTTTGAAATTATTTTACATGAAGTGACACAAAGATCTAGTGTAATGCTTCAACATATGAAAACAGTTATAATATCAGTTTTGTAGATACTTCTCCTTGTTGTATATTCTTGTTATCCTCATTGAAAATCAAAAATTAGTGTAAGCTTCCTTGAAAAATAAGGGTTAGAAGTCCCACTGCACTCAGCTCTTCCCATCCTGGGTATTTTTCCAGAAGAACTGAAAGCATCATGCAACAGGGATGTTTGTATGTTCAACTTTGTTTATAGCAGCACAGTTTGGTATAGCTGAATCTTGGAAACAACCAAAAGGACCATCAAAAGAGGAATGTATTAAAAGATGTAATAATTTTATACAATGGGAGTACTACTCAAATATAAAACAGATAAACTTGAGGTTTTTATGGGTAAATAGATGCAGCAATAGGCCATATTTGTAAGTAAAATGAATCCAATCCAGATGTATAAACAGCATATTTTCTCCCTCGTGTAAGAAGCTGAAGGGGCTGGGGAGATAGCTCAATAGAATAAATGCTTGGCTGGAAAGCACAAGGCATTGAGTTCAATCCCTAGTTCCGGGGGGGGGGGAAGAAGTTGAACGAGTAGAAAAAAGCAAATCAATTGAGTATAAGTGTGAGAGTTTATTTCTAGACAATGTATTCCTTAATGGATCCATGTCTGTTTTAAAACTACTTCCACAATGTTTTGATTGCTATGACTTCATAGTTTATTTAGAATTCAGTTTGAGTGCTACCTTCTCCCTTCACTTAAGATTGCTTTGGCTATTGATAGTCTTGCATTTCCATACTTTAGTGAATCACTTTGCTCCACTGCTTGATCTTTATGTTAACTGTTTTAAAGAAGGGACAATAAGAGGAATTACTTGGGTTTTATGGCTGATAAAATTATGTATAGAAAATATTATATGAACTGCCCAGAATATCTGAAACAGCATTAGATTCAAAAGCTATTGAGTCTCAACTCAGAGCTTCTTCCTCTTTTGTCTTAGCCAGAAGGAACTATAGTTAAGGAAGGAGATGTCTACTAGTTTATAAAACCATGTTACTTATTTCTAAATTTTCATATCTTTTATAAGAACTCATTTATAACATTAGTGATATGCAAAAGTACTACAGACACCGGTCTACAGGTCTGCTAGAAGTATAACTGGAAAGATCGAACTCAGAATAATGAACAGATTGTCATACATTAGGATTATATATGGGATTATCTTTTAAAATATGGACTCTGGAATCAAGTAAACTTGGATTCAAATGAAAGCACTGCCATCTACCAACTATGTAACCTTATCACACAATGAACTCACCCCTTTATCTTCTACTTTCCAATCAGTAAAAAAGATGCAGTAATGTTTCATGATGCTACATTTGGAGATGGGAAAATGTGTGAAAACATTCAACACAGTGCCTGGAGCACACAAGTTTTCGTTGCTCATCTTCCTTTCCCTTTGCTTTATGTTTTCTAAATCACTGACAATTAGAAGGATAAGTATATCCTAAAATTAATAATTTTAAGTATCTCTGCAACCAGGAAGCAAATGAGTGATTTGCTCTGTTGGTAGTTATTATGAGACAGACTATAATTTGTATGTTTTACATACTTCCTTTCATCGTTCTTTCAATAACAAAGGAACCTTTTCCAGAAGAATGGCTAATGTGACTCTGTGTAGTATAGAAACACTTCTGCAATTTTCTTTTTCCCTGATGAGACTCTACTCAAATTTTGTTTTAAATTCCCTCTAAAACAAACTCCAAAGAGCCTTCCTTAATGGTGTCTCTGCAGATGAGCTGTTCTGCGAGGGTCTCTTCCAAACATTTCACAAGTAACACAAGATTGGGTGAGTAGTTCAGCTTTTCCAGGTCATTAAACATTGCTTAACTATTTTTCAAATGTTTTGGCATCAACAAAAATCTCAAGTGCTTGTGGGGAACAAGCAATGGTTCCATTAATATTTTACACCCTAGATGTTTTAAAGGATTCATTTATTATGAAGTTATCTGTCAACTTTCTCTAAGAGCTTTTTGATGTCACATCAGCTCCCCCAAGCTTTCTGTGAAAACTTTTGAATAGCGTCATTCATTCCCACCTAGCCCCAGGCTTCAGACACTGTGGATGACCCCAAGAACTACAGAGCCAAATATAGAAATGAAAGAGACCCTCACAGCAGGCTCAGCTTTTGCCTAAACTGTTCAGAATATTACTGAGATCTTCAGAAATATAGAGTTGTGAATGATGTGGGATTTTCCAGGATGAGAAGATGAAATAAATGGAACACTCTCTTGATGAGATTGTTATCTTTATGTAGAGATGTGCTTTTTAAATATCAGCAAGGTTTTGGATGCCAGCCCAGAAGACTCTACTTCTGAAATCTCGGCAGAACAAGCAAGACAAAAAAGGTGAAATTAAGAGGTTCTGGCAAAGATGCTAATTCTAAGGGTCTCTTAGGAGAAGACTTCTTTGTTCCCATTAAATACGTGATTTGTGCTCATATTGCATTGAGGTTTCTGTGTGCAGCCTAGCTTGGGCTTATTATAGGATGTAAGAGTAGATGAGAAGATCACACAGAAGCGAAAGTGACAAAATACTTTTAGAATTTTCTGTTTCTTCATTCTGTGGTGATGACTTAGACAAAAACTAGGAGGAGAAGTTCCCACTGCTGTAGGATCTTTTCCTCTAAAGGGAGATAATATCTTTACATAACGCACATACACACACACACACACACACACACACACACACACACACACATCTACCTACATTTATAGAGTGTACTTAGTAAACACCCAACTTTTGTCTCCTTTCAGATGCTTTAAGTAAGAAAGTACATATCTCTACAAAATTAACCAAGGTGCAATGTTAAAAGTGAAAATTTTAGAAGTGATAGTAGGGTGATAAGAACACTTTGCATGTATCTCATACTGTCAGTCACTTTTTTTTTTTTTTTCTTGTTTCAGAACTTTTGTTTGTTTGGTTATTTATTTTTATGGCCAGCTCAGCCTGCCCTGAGGGCAGGGCTGGTGTAGCATGTGGTGCTGGGGATCGAACCGCGGTCCCTGCAGCCGCCTAAGCTTTCCTAAGCAGGCGCTTTAGACCACTGAGCCATCCTGCTGGGCCCCTGTCAGTAACTTCTTGGAAAACAATTTGCTATTTTTTAAATTAGTGTTACTGTCCAATTATCGTATTTTGAAACTCTCATTTTTTTCTTTCTGGAATGAAAAGACAAAACTTTGGAACAGAAAAATACTTCTTGCTTTAAGCTAAACAATATGTAAGCTTCATATCTTAAAAAAAAAAAAAAAAAAAAAAAGCCCTCTACTAGGGACCAAAAGGACTAGGTTCTTATTTACTTCATTATTTACTATCAATATAACCTTGAACATGTCCCTGAGCATCACTGAAATTTTCCTGAGGAAGAAAAGGTTACATTTTCCAAAGCAACTCGTGAGGTGAAGGCTTCAAAAAGAATCTAGCATTTACAGAGAAGATTACATTACCCATGATTTTATTGGCTGATGTTGTGTCTGAGTGGTAAAGCACTTGCTTGCCAAGCCTGAGAGGGTACGCTCAATCCCCTGGTCCAAAAGTAACAAGAACAACAATCATAATTGTGTGACCTGAGGCAGGAAGATCCTACTGTGCCCATTTTACAGGTCAGAGACATTGAAAATCAGAAAGATAAAAACACATTTTAGCGACTCAACATCATTAAGAGCAGAGCTGAGACTTGTGCTTGCAAATGCTATTTATATCCTGATGTACCACCACCTTTAGCTCCAAAAGACAAAGTGAATTGCAATATGCTACATAGATTCCTAGTTTTTGTTATTTTCATTATTTGTTATTATTATTATCATTATTATTGCAACAGCATTAGTGTTAGATCTGTCTCCTTAATAGGTATTCACTTGAGTAGTACAATATTGTAAACTATAGGTACAGTGCTGTACAGCAGGTCTCTAAAAGCTACTCATTTGCATAAATATTTAAAGTCATTCAACTCTTCATTTCTTCTTCCTCCGTCCTCGGGTAACATTGCATACTTTGGCTAGAGCTTTAAGTACTCTCAGAAACAGACCTAGTGAGGGGGCTCTTAGATTTGTCCCTAATCATCATGAAAATGTTTTATCTTCTCATCATTGACTATAACATTGGCTGTGGGAACTTCATGTATTGTTTCTATAATATTGAAGTGTTTTTCTTCTTTGCCTAGCTTTTCTAAAAGCCTTGATTATACGGAGATGGTGAATTCTTTTTTCTATTTCCTTTTCTGCATTTAAGATTACTGTGTGAATTTTAGCTTCAATTTGCTAATGCAGTATATCACTTTCGCTGTTTTTCACATGTTGAAACATCTTTGCATAGCAGAGGTAAATTCCACCTGATCACAGTGTGTCATCTTTGCACTGTGAAGTTAAACTGGATTTTCAAGTTGGTTTTTGAAGATTTTTGCATCTGTGTTTTGCATGTGTATTACCTTTGTCTGAGTTTAGCATTGGTTTCATGCAGGTCTCATGAAATAGGTTTGGAAATACTTCCTCCTCTTCAATATTTAAAAAAGAGTTCTGAAAATATTGGCATTAATTTTTCTTTAAATGTCAGAATGCACCAGCGATGCTGCCTTACCTTGCATTTCTGCGTTGTGGGGCGATTGTAAGTCATGACTTGGCCTCTTTAGTACTTATAGACCCGCTCTCAATTTCTGTTTCTTCATAACTCCATCTTCATAGATTGTATTTTTCTATAAACATATTCGTTTCTTCCAGGTTAGCCAGTTTGCTAGCATGTAATTGTTCATAGTTGTTTTTATGATCCTTTTTATCATTTTTCTGGCATTGGTTGTAACGACTTTCCTATCTTCTTCATTTCTCCCCCCCCCCAATTGGGCTTGATAAAGATTTGTCAGTTTGGTTATTTCTTCATATCATAACTGTTAGTTTTGTTGAATTTATGTATTGGTTTTCTATTCTGTGCTTTCAGATGTAATCTTTTGGAATGTGCTCATTTGATTAGTACATACTTTCAGGACATAATCATCACATTCATCCTGAGGGATGCATATGTACACATAACAAGCGCTGCTTTTCACCGCCCCCTTTCCCTCCCTCTCTCCTCCTCCTCCTCCACATTTTGAAAAGCTCCATTTTCATTTTTACTTCAATTTTTTTTAGTTATGGTTTTTGCTTTTAATTTTAAACCGTGCTCTTTTTCTACTTTGTTAGGATACAAATAGGTTGTTTACTTGAAATTTTCCTTTTTATTTTTTTGAATTTAGTACAGGGTCTACAGGGTCTCACTAAATAAACCAGACTCCTAGTGATTCTTCTGTTTTCAGCCTTCCCAGTGCTGGGACTAAAAATACATGCCACCGCTCACAGTCTGTGTCACCATCTCAGCATGACCTAGGGGTGGAGCCAGCAAATCCAGGCTGCTGTGCTTTGCCTAAGCAGGTGCTTTTGTCAGATGAGCTATTGGGCTGACCCTTGAAATCTTTTTTTTTTTTTTTTTGTCTTTTGAGACAGGATCTCGCTATGCAGTTCAGGCTGGCCTTGAGCTCACTTTTTAAGCCCAGGCTGGTCTCGAACTCACACCAATCCTCCTGCCTCAGCCTCCCGAGTCGAGTACTGGGATTACAGGCATGCCCCACCACGCCCGGCTCTCAAAATCATTTTTAATGTAGGTATTTAACACCATGTATTTCCCACCTAGGATAGTTTCTGCTGGATTTTATATATTTTGATATAAATATATTTTATATATTTTGATATGTTTTGTCTTGGTTTTGTGTCTTGCATGATAGCTTCTTATTTCCCATCTTGGCTTCTCATTTAGAGCATTGGCTATCCAGAAATAAGTTGATTGAAGTCGACTGAGAATTTTTGGCAACTTTTCTTCTGCTGTTGATGCTAGTTACATTCCACTGTGGTTGGAAGCATTTCCTTCTATGATTTCAATATTCTTAAATGTTTTGGTTTTTGTTTGTGACATAACAGGTCTCACCTGACAAAAATGTATATTCTATTGTATTGCTGCTGAGTCAAACAACCTGTACACATCTTGGGAAAATTTGATCTATACCCTTGTTCAGGTCTGCTGTTTGCCTGAAGCTTCTACCTACAGTTTAAAGTTCCTTCCCTATCAATGATTACCTTTCGTGTAAGTAGATGTTCACCAATAAAAAGATATACAGTGTCTGAATGAACAACAGTAACAAAATCCAAAATTCAACTATATGGCATCTATAAGAGACTTAATTAACATTTTAAGCCAGCATGGCCAATTTATATCTAAAACTGAACCTTTATATGGTGTAGTTATTTTATGTGTTTTATACATTTTGCTCATCTGGTCATTAATCTGTGTTTAAGATAATTAACTTAATAAAGATGTAAATAAACGTGAAGAGAGAGATTGACTCAAGATTTAAAAACATGCAAGGTTTAAAATTAAAGAACAAGACAGGATACTTTATGTAGACAGAAAACAGATACATGGAAAAATCTACTATAAGTCACAAATTATCACTGTTTTTCTCTTCATGCTTCCTTTGCAAGACTTAAAACTTTCTGCGTGACAAGAGAAACAAAATCACTTGGTTCCCCATGTAGACAATCACAACATCACAAATCTAGAGGTTTTATTTAGCTAATTCATCTTATCTTGGCTATGAAAGAATTTTCTCTGCTTAGGCAGGTGTTACTCCCTAAGTAGAATTATTTGGCACAACCACATGGAAATTTAGCAGGCAGAGGTACAGGGATGAACTCAGACACAGGGACACGGAAGAGCTTCAAAATACCACAATGAAGGGGTCAAGTGTCATGACCGAAGGCCAAGATCAGTGAGGCCTAATGATTTGTTCTGCTCACATTGTTCTACAGTAGAAGTAAAGCTGAAGGATTTAAAGCTTTCTGTTTTATGTGACATCAAAATGTTTGCAGGCTCATAACCTCAAAATAGTAGCATTAAGGTGTCCTATTTTCATTTGTCAACCCGTCTCCATCAGATGTAGGATTTTACTACCTTTCATAGATCTATCGTCCCATCAGTCCCTTTGCATATGCTTATGATTCCCTAGCCTTGTGCTTCTCGCACTTAAAAATGCAAAATAAATATCTGATCCCACTGCCCCCTGTAATTTTTCCAGACTGCACTGTGATATCTGCCCTTTTTACCTATATTTTCCTTGTACCTTAATGATATCATCTGCTTTCAAATACCCTTGCTAAATATGGTGAGACATCATGTCTCAGGGAATTCTGAGTGGAGAGAGTTTTACTTTATGAAGAAAATGATGTGGTCTAAGCACATATGCATAGTTAATTGATACTAAGTCTGAATCTTTCTTAAATGAATGCAAGGGACTCTTTTTATGTAAACACCTCTGCCATTGGCACATCTTCATGGGTCTCTCTTGGACTCTATAGGGTTTTTTTTTTTTTTTTTTTTTAATACCAGAACTACATACAGACACATTGCACACTCCTTCTGGAGAGCCCAAGCTGTGCGCAAGTGGGAAAGGGAGAGTTTATTTCCACAACAAGCAAAACATCAAAATAGCTTCAGAGCCTATACAGCAGGAGCTTCCACAGCAAGACAAAGAAAGGAACGGCAAGGAAGGGCGAGAGTGGGAAGAGTCAAAACAGATTCAGAGAAGGGAGAACATGAGTGAAGTTTGGGCCCTGTCCTGGGTGAGTGAGGGAGCGGAAGGAGGGCGGGAAAGATGCGGTTTCCTGGGTTTTGACATCTGAGCAACACACAAAGATTATGGTAAAAAGGAGAGGAGACAGCTCACATTCATGAATTGGAGCTATAACTCAAAGAGCTGTGTTCACACGTGTCTGATGTAATTCTGCTCAAAAGTTGGTGCAGTGGTTTCTTCCCATGAAGTCCGAAATTCAAGGAGGGAGTCCAAGCTCGACACCAACCCAACCCCACTCATCAGAATGAATGGCAGACAGCTGGTTAAGAATGCTGCGCTGCTAGAAACTATGAAAGCGGCTCAGCCCAGGCCTCCTTTGCGCACAAGCCTAGATCCAAATCACAGCCGTGAGGCCGTAGCCTCATTACCAGCTTCCCATTTGCCTTGGCTGCCTCAGTTCCCCTCACACTAAAACAAAGAGGAAATGTCCTACCCACGGAATCAATGCCAGAGTGAAATGACATCTTCCAGGTATAGACATTCAGAAAATAAATGCTCAAAAAATTAAGGCAAGTTTTTAAAACAATTTGATAAAAGGTTTTAGAGCCCACTGCTACGATGAAAAGGACAAGAATGTAATGACCTCATTGTATGTGGTTCTAGGGGTTTTAAAAAGCTCTTCCGTATCCAGGGCTTAGAACAGTCTTGGAGGTAGGAGATATTGAGATCTCCGCGAATGCCACAACTGTGAGCAAAAGGTGCAGAGCTGAACTTGAGGTGTGCGACCATAGGCATCTCCTTCCTGGCTCAGTCCCTCACTGGTGAAGCATGCACAACAATTCTACCTCAAGATCCCTGAGGGGATCTGCAGGATTAATACTTACATTTTGTCTTGCAGATTTTATTGCTTTTTCGAGTTCTTACACTAATGAAATAGTTGTTTCATCTGCAGCTTCCTCTGGACTCACCACTGATTTGCTTTTCCATGAGGCAATGATCATTTGCAAGGGCTAAAGTTTTATGAAGGTTCATAGAATGTGGATGGAATCCTGAGTCATCCCAAAAGCATCAAAGGCACAGAGTGAGAAATGGTGAGGAAGGCTTTCTGTGCCCTGTCTGGAGCAGCTTTCTTCAGTTCCTTCTCTTCACCTACCTGTGGACACGGCCTCAATTTGGCTCTCTAGAGAAATGGGAACAATAAGAGAGTATACATTTGTATGCATACATGTCTCTCTGCCTCTGTGTATCTCTATCTCTTTCACCCTGTCTCTGTCTCTCTCTGTCTATTTCTATCTCTCTCCCTCTTTCCCCTCCCTCCATCCTTGCAGAGTTGTGATAATACAAAGTTTGAAATCTATAGGGAGGCTGTCCTATATTTCTAATAGGTGGTCAACTTACTACATCCAGTTGAATTAAACAAGCGTGGTTCTGAGTGTGAGAGTCCCACCTGAGGATTGTTACCAGCAACATAAAGACAGCACAGGAGAAGCTGTTACAAGCTCTGGTAGGGATCCTGTTTGGAGAAGCCATTGGAGTTGTTGGAAGCTGCTAGCCCTCTTGGGCTGTTCTGCTGGCGGACCTTTTCATACGGGCTTTCCCAATGAAATTTGAAAAAGCTTAGCTCTCATCTTAAGCATCAGTTCCTGGCTCAGGAGGGGAACATGTAGCACTGCTGAGCCTTATAAAACTTGTCACATTGGCTTCCCTGGTGGGAACTTGGCTTTCCTCATGGCTGGAGAAACTCAGGACTGCACTGTTGCTGAGGGTGGCCGTGGTACTTTTGGGGACGCTCTGGCGCTTACCTTGAGCATTGCTTCCTAGCTCCAGTTCAGATCCCTCAGCCTGCCAGCACACATTCTGCATCCCACTGGCACACACTTTCTAACTTCCACCGCTGAATTTGGACCTTTCTAGCACGTATTCATGAAGCAGACTTGCATGAGACTTGGCGGTAGCTCCAGGCCTCCAGTTGGACTGGTGCAAGGCATCATTATGAGCTCTAGATCAGCGGTTCTCAACCTGTGGGTCGCGACCCCAGCGGGAGTCAAACGACCAAAATACAGGGTTGCCTAAAGCCATCAGAAAATGTTATTTATTTGGAATTGTTGTTATATTTAAACCCATGCTATGCCATGGTGAAATGTTATTTATTGGAATTAGTAATAAATATTTTTCAACATATAATTAATTATTGTTTTTGTGATTAATCACTATGTTTAAATTATGTTTGATTTGTAGATATGACAATACATAATGCATATCAGGTATTACATTCTGAATCATAACTGTAGCAAAATTACAGTTTTGAAGTAGCCACCAAAATTATTTTTTTGGTTTGGGGGTCACCACAACATGAGGAACTGTATTGAGGGGTCACGGCATTAGAAAGGTTGAGAACCACTGCTCTAGACCCTCAGCTGGATTTGTTAGTATTTAGTGTGTGGGTAGAGTTCCTATACTTGTACTATGTGATTCTTGGGTAATTCATTACAAAATACTATTATAAAATGTGTCCTGTACTATGTTGTTCACCTTGCAAAACCGCAAACCATGACAAGAGCTTGAAGCCTTGTATTGAAGGATGGAACAGATGTCGTAGTATTGACTCAGCATTTGTTCTCTCTCTGGAACCTTCCACGGATGGGATGAGATCCATCTGTAACAGTCAATGGAGGGCAACTTACTATCGCTGTGAGCCAAAGGCACACTGTATCTTCATGGCAACCCTTGTATTAGCATTTGATTGAATAACCAAGTCCATGTTTCCCACTGCAGTTGACACATGAACTATCACAGAGAAAATCTTGGTCCTTCCTAGAGCTATCTTCCTTGACTCCTCAAAATAAGTGAAGGCCTGCAGGTGTTTTTATTTATTTGTATATTGTTTGGTATCAGAAACCAACCTCATGAGCTCACACGTAACAGGCTAGGCTGTGCCACTAAGCTAAGTCCCCAGAGCTCCAGTTGCATTTTGATGGTGGCCTATAAGCTCTTCATAACATTTTCAAAACAAATACAGTGTAATTTTCTCTATAAATTTTTGCTCAAGGTATAAGAATTATAGGAGATAATCTGTACTGTTTTGTAAGCTCTTCTGAAGGGCTGATTTCATCTGTAGGATTCCTGGGAGCTGGGAACTAGTATTTCAGTTCTGATTCATTCTTTTCATTAAGTTTATTGGTTTAAGCTAGATTCATAATGATCATGCTTATGACAGCTGTACATAACATACCTTAATTCCTCTTCATTTTCTCAATCCCTGCACCTCTCTTTCACCCCTCTTCCTCTCCCTATTTACAAAACTTTGTTTCCATTTTACTGCTACTTTTCTGGCTCTTTTTCTTTTTCCTTTGCCTTCCTCCCCTCCACCCCAGCTCTCCTTCCCTTTGGAACAACGTCTTATTTTGCAATATCTGTAACACATTTTTGTGCTTTACACTTTCTATTTGTCACATCTGAGAGACAATATGATACTTACATATATGTGCAATTTATATAACTTAAGAGTACCATATCAAGGTTCATCCATTTAGCTATAATGTCCCAAGATTTTCTTTATGATAGTATAGCACTCCATTGTAACATGCACACACACACACACACACACACACACACACACACACACACACACTTTTTATGTATTTGGTAGAATCTCACTATGCAGTTCAGACTCATAGTGACCATGATGCTGTCAGCCTTCTCAGCACTGGGATTGCAGGCATGCATCACCATGCCTGGTCTTGGTGGCCAGCTCAGTGTGCTCAGGGGCAGGGCTAGCATTGCATATGGTTCCTGGGATTGAACCTCATTCCCTGTGCTTCCCTAAGCAGGCATCTACCCCACTGAGCTATCTCACCAGCCTTCACACAGATCATTTTTTATTCATTGTTGACGGGTATTTGGGTTGTTTCCAAGAGTGAGCTATTGCAAGCTACTGCTATGAACGTGGGAGGGGCGACATATGTCGTCATGATATGATGCTTTTAGCTCTTTTGATGAGATGCCAAGAAGGAAAAGTCCCAATCAAACGAAATTTCTAGCCCTAGTTTTTTGAGGAATCTCCATACTGATCTCCACAGTAGTTGTACCTGTCCACACTCAGTGACACTGGAGAAGGGCTTGTTTTTCCCCATAGCCTTGTCAGCATTTATTAGGGGTTGATTATCTGATATCATTTGTTGATAATGGAAAATTTTCTGGAGCGGGAAGAAAATTCAGCATTGTTTTCATTTACATTTTTCTAATGATTAGTGGTTTTGAACATTTTTTCATATATTTTTTTTGCCACTTGTAATTCTTCTGAGGTCTATTCATTTCAAAGTACTATAGTTTTGGCTGAGGATATAGCTCTGTAGTATAAGCACCTACCTTGATACTGCTAAATAAATAAATACATACATACATACATAAATACATAAATAATTACATAAATAAATACATAAATAAATTTCCATAGTTATAGATTGGGTCTTTAAATTTATGGAGTATGACATTTTTCAATTCCTTTTATGCTCTAGATATTAATCCCTTATCTGAAGAACAACTTGCTAAGGTTTTGTTTCCCATTCTGTGGTTTGTCTTTTCATTTGTTTGGTGATGTCTTTTGTTGTGCAAAATCTTTTATTTTTTTAGTTTTTAAAGAGAGAGTGCAAAATAGTATTAAAACAGAAAAATTGCAAATCCTAGAGAGTTTCACTACACATAATAATATGAATTTCACAGTATTTTTGAAATTCATATCAGTGTTTCCATATTAGTTGTTCATATTACCAGATATATGCATGCAAAATTGGAAAAATAAAGAGAAAAAAACAACATATAAGAAATTAAGAAGAAAGGGAAAAAGAATTATAAAAGAAGGCAAAGCCAATTAAGCATTAATTCCTCTTTTCCATACACAGAAATACACAGTGCAGTTGTTCAAATCATCCTGCTTACATATGTAGATGTATCTCTTTCTCCCACTTCCTCTCCTGCTCTTCTTCTCAACTTAGTAATTTCTCCATTTGAACACATTCATTCCCTTTCCCAGTATCAATTGTACCCTTCAAAGCTTTTTAATGAGATCCACTTATTCATTCTTCATAGTATTTCACATATTAATTGAGTTTTATTCTTGAAGTCTTTCCCTACCCTTATGTCTTCAAAAGTTCTACTTATTTTCACATCCAGCAGATCTAGTATATGTGCTGCTGAAGCAAGCACTCTTCTAGCAGATTTACTCTCTCTCTCTCTCTTTCCCTCCCTCCTTCTCTCCCTCTTTGTCTTTTGTATTTTTTAGTAAGGGTCTACAGAGTCTCCCTGTGTGGATCAGACTTGCAGTGATCCACCTGTGTTCAGCCTCCCCACAGCTGGGATTACAGGTGTGCACCACCATGCCCAGGCTCAGTCAACATCTCAGCACACCCCAAGGGCTGGCACCACAGGCTGGGTATCAAACCCCAGCCATTGTGTCTGCCTAAGCAGGTGCTTTAATCTGCTGGGATATTTGGCTGGCCCTCTTTCTGTTTTAATATTTAAATCTTCAATCCATATTGATTTTAATAGTTCAGTGCATGGTGATAGATATGGATGTAATTTCCATAGACATGGAAAGTTAGTTTTGCCAGAGCTGTTTATTAAAGAGGCTATCCTTCTTCCAGAAGGTGAACATGTTTGGCCCCTTTGTCAAAGATAAGGTGCCTGAATATGTTTGAAATTGTGTGTTCTCTTTCTAATATGTTCCGTTGACTGTCAGTCTTTTCGTGTGTTTGTTTGTTTATTGGCCAGTGCCATGCTGTTTTTATCACAGTACCTTTGCAGTATGATTTGAAGTGAGAGACTGTGGTGACCCTACATTTTCTTTGTTGCCGAGAACTGTTTTGATATTCTAATTCTCTTCTAGTCCCAAATGCACTTTAGAAATGTTCTGCATAATTTTTCTCTGGATGTGTTAAATTTACCTTCTTAGGTAGTAGAATTCTTCACTCTTTTTTAAAAGAAAGATTTTTAAAATTTTCTTAGCACTTTCCAAAGTTCTGAAAAATAAATTGTGAGAAATACTATTTCTTTTTTATAAAACTTAATCCATCAATCGTTTTCTCCTCTGTATTCTTCTGTAAAGGAAGCATTGCCTTTGAAGATTTATTGGAGCATGATAAGAAGGACTTGTCCAGGACCAGAGGAAAATGTTCCAGTCAGATTTTTTTTTTTCCCCTTCCACTTCTCCCTCTGCTCAGACGACTTCTCATCGTGCATTTGTTGCCTGATTGGTTCTTTTGTTCCCTGACCATTTTTAGATCCTCTGCTCAGAGCGAGGCCCCTGTTATCGATGTCAGCTGGGCCTGAGTCAGGGTTTAGTGCAGACTTAGATGACTTTTAGCAGGGTTGCCAATGAAAAAAGGCGGAATGGCATTGCGGCGGAACGGCATTGCGCATCAGTGATTTAGGGATGATGTAGCTCCATTTTGCAGGGAAGAGAACTTATCTCACCAAGTAAAAAGACACAGTGAAAGGGAGGGAGAATTACTTAGTTGAAAGTGAATATGGGTAAAGTCACACTGATGGAAGAATTTGTCCAATGCATAGGCTTATCTGTAGACTCGCGATGGTGGGAAGAAAGCTGTCTCTACTTTGAAAAAAAAAAAAATTCAGTAAATGTTTAGGAGCAAAGATGGGACTTCAGAGGAGTATCAGTTTGTGTCAAAATATCTGAAGAGTAGGTCAACTGCTCTGTACAAAATAGAGTAATTTAGGTTGTCCTTGGCAATCTGGATGTTAGGAAATGAAGACAAAGTAGCAGAGAAAGGTTGTATACGATGTGGTAGGAGGCTGGAAGTTGCGAAGATGGCCTTCTCCACCTCCCAAACACACACACACACACACACGCACACACACATACACACACACACACACACCATCATTTCTAATATCTGCCTAATTCATCAGGATCTGGAGTGAAGATCAGTTGTGGTTATTTTTAATACCAAAGCCGAGGCTGCACTTTGTGTTAGAGCCAACATGATACCAAAGAACATCAGTTCTGCATCGCACAAGTGCTTTGACTTGCAGGCCATGCTGGGAATGTCAATGTTACAAGAATTCTTGCATATTTGTTTCTCTTCAGGATTCAAAATGAGCAGGGCGCCAACCAGGTTCTCTGGACCTCAAAAGATTGGAAATGTGTTAACAAGTTCTACTATGTTTTATGTAGTTTAACCACCAACACTGCATCCTACAACACATTGTCATCTCAAACCCATATCCGTGACTCTGGTAAAATATGTGGAGAGCAAGTCACACAGCCAGTCAAGGGGCAAAGCAAGGTATAACCCAGGCTGCCCGACCACCAGTTCATAAAGATATCTTGGGCAACACGCACCGCTTTTTGTCTTTCCATTCACTCACTCAACCTCTGTTTCCCAGATGAGGAGACTGGATGACAGAGAAATTGCTCAGATGGGTGAGGAAGTAAATAACAGAGCCAACACTTCACTGCATGCAGGCTGGGCCAGCTTGCACGCCTTCACCACTAGACTATCTTGCCTCTCTGTGCCTGCCGACTTCTGCTGCCTGCAAATGACTTGCGTTGATTATCCCTTAAAATGCTGTCCTCATTTCCCCTTGAGTTAGCTTATCTCCGTGCAGTGGTTTATCAGTTATATCTCCTTGCTGCTAGCTGCTCCACATAATATTACACTCTCCTATCTCACATCGCCTTGCACTCATTTATTATATGCATCCAGTTTATGAGAGACCAGACCCGTGGCCTGCGCTTTGTATTTCAAAAATATTTGCATCAAGGATTCTAAAAGTACAACCAGGGCAAAATAAATTAGGGACTAAAAAACACCTTGGGTAGCAGGTCAATAACTTCTGAAAGATATTAGACAGAGCTGCTTGAAGCTTTTATTAGAAGCACATCCAACTATTAACCCACTGATTTATTCATTCAACAAATTTTTATTGAGCTTCTGCCATGAAAGCATGTGGATGACATACAGAAATTATTAAGGGCATGTAGTTTTGTCCTTAAAGAGTTTACAAACATGTCTAAAATGGGAAATTTTGTCAGAAGGCTTCAGATAGAATCAGGCTATTTCCATCTTGCATTGTGTCTAACATTTTTTCCTCTTTATATCTCTATTTTATAATCTTTAAAAAATTAATTTCGTATCATCCATCTTGTTTTGAAATCTTTATCATTTTATTGTTTTTTACTTTTTAAAATGAAAAAAATCATTTTATCTGTTTTTAAAAAGGAGAGATGGTGAGATCCCTGTCAACGAAAGTATTCAAGAAGTATGGAAATTCCTAGCAAAGGAGAGTATAAATGGAATTTCAACATCAGATGACTATTCAGGCTAGACTTACTTTAAGCTTCCTAGAAATGTTGAGATTCTATAAAAATAAAGCACAAAATGAAATGCTTGACAGACTATGCCAGGTACACTAGAATACAGATCACAGAAGAATTAATTCTAGCCTATGGAAAGAGGGAAGGCTCAGGGGCATAGGGAGCAATGAACGAAGGGATAGTTAATTTGAAGATAGCAAGCTCATAGCTTTTGGGGCTCCTATGCTTCCTTCTCAAGCTATTTAACCTTTTCGAGCTTCAGTCCCCTAATCTCCAAGACAGGGTTAATTAGACCTGCCCTGCCCTGCCCAATTCTCCCTGCTGGTCAGAGGATAAAATGAAATGTTTAAAATAGTTTGTAAACTTTAAAAAAAATGAAATGCAAATGTAATATTAGATTAGAAAACCTAATGCAAAGGGCCTAAATATTAATGATGAAGTTTCAGGCCTCAGTAGGCAGGATTTAATCTTTCTGTGGACAACTTTCCTTAGAAATCTACAACTTCACCCCGTAACACTGGTCACAGAACATCTGTCCTGAATTAACTGAAATTCTGTTCTGAAGCTACTTCATCCTTAATAGCCTTAGGAAAAGTCATTCAATTGCTTACTTCAGTTTATTCGAACAGCATAAATAGAAGTTAATTGTCAGTCTTTACACACTTATATGCTATCCTGCCGCAGGAAAATAAATATTTGTGCATCCAGCGAGGTGAACTAGCAAAATTTCTCATCACTTTGAATCTTGATATCACCTGAGACTGAGTCAGTGAAAAGAACAGATGTAAAAAGTTAAAAAATATTTGGATATCTACAGAGAAGCAATGATGCTAAGACAGGCACAGCAATTTCAAGTATGGGAGGCCCCCGCGTGAGCTTTCTAATTCCAGTTCAGCCTATATTCCCTGGGCATTTGCTCTGTACCAGACCCTGTCCGTAGCAGGCAGCACAGGGAGCCGTGGAGATGAATGGGGCACAGCTCTGCCCTCAAGGGGCCCACGTATTTATGAACACTGTGAAAGTGATAAAGGAAATGGACTAGATTAAATGGGTCGTGAATCAAGATAACGACTCTGGTCCAAGAGCTGGTGCTGATTTGCTGGTTGACCTCTGCGAAGATATCTTACGGCTGTGTGTCCATCCTTTGCCAGCACTAAAGGAAAACCCATCAAGCATTGTTTTTAAAACTTATTGGAACTTCTTTCCCCTTCTACCCTACCACTGAAAAGTCTTGACAAAAAATAATTTGGAAAGTAGTCAGCATTCGGTTTCTTAGATGGGTAATGTATGCTCCAATTAGATAACTTTATTCTCAGTCTTACAAAGCAAAAAGAAAACATTTGAATATATTGTAGTGGTTTATCCCAAATCAATTAATTTCTTCTTGTATATAAAATTTTGAATCATAACTCTCTTACTGGGGCCATAGATCATAAAACCATAGAAATGTATAATTATGTGAATTTCTGGTGGAATTTTTATTTTATTTACAGTAAATAAAGACAGTATTGTGATTGCAGAGTTCAAGCGTGTTTTATATAACGTGTACTGGCTAACTGTACTGCTAAGACAAATATTATGGTGGAAAGGCGTGGCAGAAGAAAGCTGGTTAGTTATGGAGATAGGGAAGGAAATATAGAGAGAAAGAGGTCAGGGACCAGATGTAGCCCACGGCTGAGGCTCCATGAATCTCTTCTTCCAGTCAGGCTCGTCTCCCAAAAGCCAACTCAGCTATGACCCTTTGGGTGCAGTGGGTGCTGTCAAGATCCAATCACTTCCTCAGGAGTCTTTAAACGCGGTCATATTGACAACAAAGACCAGCTCCCCCAGTCCACCTCTATCAACTGGGCACTGACTCACAGCTACTTAACTATACCAAGCCCCCCATCAGCACAGTAACTAGGTCACAATTCCACCTAACAAAACATACCTATCTAGTTTACAATGAAAACACAATAATTTCTCTTTGCCCTGAAGTCACAACAGTTCCCAAAATTCTCAAAAGTTTCAGTGCAGATATTCTTCTAAATCTCTATAAAAATCAGAATGTAAGGTGCATGCTCCTCCAGGGTTCAATGATACAGGGTAAACATTCTTACTCCTAAAGGAGAGGATGCCAGGATAGATACTCTGTCTCTGTCTCTGTCTCTGTCTCTGTCTCTGTCTCTGTCTGTGTCTCTGTTTCTGTCTCTGTCTCTCTCTCTCTCTCTCTCCCTTCTCGCTCTCCCCCTCTCCCTCTCTCTTTCTGTGTCTCCCTTTCTCTCTCCTTTCCTCTCTCCTCCCTCTCTCTTCTCTCTCTGTCTTGGTGTCTCTCTCTCTCTCCCTCTTTCTCTCCCTCTCCCTCTCCATCTCCCTCGCTCTCCCTCTCCCTCTCTCTTTTGCTCTCTCCTCCCTCTCTCTCCTTTCTCTTCTCTCTTTCAGTCTCTCTGCTTCTCTCTCCTCCCTCTCTTCCCTCTCCTCTCTTTCTGTCTGTCTGTCTGTCTATTTCTCTCTCTCTCTCTCTCTCTCTCTCTCTCTCTCTCTCTCTCTCAGTCCACTGAGCTATCTCCATGGCCTCATTTTATATATTTATGTATGTATTTATTTATCTATCCATCTATTTATTGTGACTAGACCTCACTGTGTAGCACAGGCTGACCTTAAACTCTTGATCCTCTTACATCTGCCTCTCCAGTGCTATCATTACAGGTATGAATCACCACACTCAACAAGGAGCCCGAAGTTCACATCACATCCGTGCCTCTGCAGTGTTGTGCGACCCTATGCATCTTCTTCATCCCATTCTGAGTTTATTTTCTCAACTGCCAAGTAGCAATAGTCTCTGCCGTCTTCTCTCCATCCCCTCTGGGAAGTTCAGATAAGAAAATGATCTCATACAAAGTTTTAATGCAAGAAAAAAAAAAAAAAAACAGAGAACTGTCATTATTTCTATGTGAAAGATCCTTCTCTTTCATCATTTAGGCTGAAATCCTGCCACTCCTCTGGCTTATGCCAAAGATAGCACACTTATGGTGTTCCTGCTCTTATCACCTCAAGAGTCACACCCATAAAGTTCACCTAGCCAGTCATCACGCCATTTTACCTCAAGATCTTTATTTATGGCTACAACAGTCCTCTGGGCCAGAGATTCTTTACAAATCAATTGGGTTGGTTCATGGGTTGGGATTTGTAGCGACTTCTGGGTTATCTTTCAGTCTTCACATCTTTTTTTTTTTAATGTATGGGAAGACAATTATTGATATATATGAGTATAAGCATATCCAGTAGTGGGAAATCAACTTGATATTGTGGGTCAAATTCCAGATGAGGTATGAGGAAACATGTTAACTGTACTGCCAGGGTTATTTGTGAAGCAATTGTAATTGTGCTGATGTTTTTAGAAATTTTGTCAGTATGTTTTTCAGTTCATGGTGTTCATGTTCATATCAGTAAATAGGCGCATGTGATGAACATAGTTCTTCTTCTAGGAATATTCATAGCATATATTAACAACAGCCAAAAACTGAAATAACAGGATGGTATTGGAATACATAAGTAAATAATAGTGAACACATAGAGTCAAATTCTATTAAAATAGAAAAATCTACATGATCTAACATGGTTGAATCTTACGAACTTATCAACTTTCTCCAACATATCTTCTCTCATCTGCTTTTCTTTTTTTAAAATTTTATTTTATTTTATTTCTTGTTTCAGAACTTTTGTTTGTTTATTTATTTATTTTTGTGGCCAGCTCAGCCTGCCCTGAGGGCAGGGCTGGCGCAGCACGTGGTGCCAAGAATTGAACCGCAGTCCCTGCAGCCGCCTAAGTTTTCCTAAGCAGGCACTTTAGACCACTGAGCCATCCTGCCAGGCCCCTCATCCGCTTTTCATAAAAAGCAACTCAATATGTTACATTGGAACATTCACACCTAGAATTAAAGCCTACACGCATTTTTACACTCCCTTTACGGCGAAGCACAGCCACACGATCAGGTTCGAGCCAATGAGATGCAAGCTGACTAATTTTGCGCGCCGCCCTTGCATCCTCTGCCTGTCTTCTTTTCGGAAGTTGTGTTAACGATATGATCTGTTGAAGAACTAAACACTGTATCTGATGCTAGAGCTTCCAGAGTATTTAGAATAATACTCTAAAATGATATAGCAGAAAGATGAGATCTTGTATTCTTGGCTATATACTGGGCCATTCTATGACCATGAAACTGCCTATTCAGCCTTCTTTTAAATAAGAGAAAATGAAGAGTCCAGAGTAACTTAAACCACCCTTTGGGGCCTCTGTTACTCATAAAGAATCCTACTTCCCTGATCATACTTAGTAATGTAGCTCAATCTTTCTTCCTTGGGGTATATATACTGATCTCCATGCTTTAAATATTCACTCCACAGAATGTCATTCTGAAATATTTTCAAGTTATTGTGATCCAAACTTTGCATGACACTCTCCAGCATACGCCACATATAATTAGCCATCTCAGAAACCAACTCTATAAAACTTAAGTGGGAGAAACAAAAATTATATTGCTATCTATATATGTGTATAAGTGAACATATACATTTATTTATTCATACATTTATATATTTGTGTACATTTGTTGCATGGACATCTTTCTATTGCTAGAGGAAAACACCTAACACCTACAATCTGAAGGAGGAGAAATTTTCTGTGGATCATAACATCAGAGATTTTCTTCATGGTCAACTAACTGCAAGGTGCAAACATCATGGCAGAAAGCCAAAGTGGAGGAAGGCGGCTCCACTCCTGGCTTCCAGGAGACAGAGAAGAGGAAGAGCAAAAGGCAGAGGAAAACATAGGGGCGAGAACTAATCCAGAACCCCCTCAGTGCACCCAGAAGGATGTTTTCTTAATATTCTAGACATTTGGAAAACCTCTGTCTCCCTGTGTCTATTGTTGATTGTTTTTCTTTTGTGATTTATACTTTCATTTTCTTGTTTGATTTTCTTGATATCTTGTATAAGATATTTAAGATCATGCCTCGAATTCATTTCATTTAATACTAGGGTCTCAAGGTCTATTCATCTTCCTACAAATGATTCAAATTTATCCTTCTTTAAGGCAGACCGGTTCTTGATTGTGTGTAAATACGCATTTTCTTTATTCACTCATCTGTGTGCTCCTATAAATATTTCACATTGATTTCCTCATTTAATTCTTAATAAACGTCATAAACTAAAGGCTATTGTCATTTTGAACTGGCAAAGGAGAAAGCATATGATAGGGAACAAGTGAATTTCCAAAGAAGGACACCAGGATAGATCATGGATTTGCACCCAGCTAGTGACCATTGAGAGATTTTTTTAATTTAATATTTTTATTGTTTAAATTTAACAATGGTTATATTACATATTTTCATCATCAGATCAGTTTAGATTAATACATATAGGTATATAAGATTGATCAAAAAATTAAACATTAACCCATTGAGAGATTTTGAAACTGAGGGGGCATAGCGATGTAAGGTGGATTGACACCTGTGGAAATATCGCATTCACTTAGTATCATATCAATTTAATTGCCACCTCCTGTCATAGATCGCTGATGTCTAAGTAATTTCTGGGCTCCACAAGTCATGCCTGTTGTACCCAAGCACTCCCATATAATGATTCCAGCATCTTCTAATGCCTTGGAGTTCTCGGGATCTTATGCATTTTGACAAAGAGAAAAATGCAGTAAAAGTTTACACAGAAGATTTTTAGGGTCTTGACGTGGGTATAAAAGCAAGCATTACATGCATTCACATTCCGTCAGCTAGAATTCAATCACTTGGTCTCACCTGGAGGCAGAGAAGACAGAAAAATGCAGTCTCCCCAAATTAAAATGAAACAGGTTATGCTGAACTAACCTATTTTCCTACTTGATATTTGGAGGGGCATAGAAAAGGACAGGGACAGAGAAACCAAAAACTTTTAGAAAATACCTAGTTGTCTGAAAATATTGATCAAATTTGGAAAGCTACAAATACTTTGATATGGCAAATACCGTGGTTGACAGTTTAAGTGACCCACTGAGGAGTGAGGCCATCTAAGAACTTGGGACCTACTTCAAAGAGTTTGAAGTTTATTATATAGCTAAAGAGGAGGTATTAAAAGATGCTTAATGAATAAAAAGCATACTCCGAGGCACAAGTGCCTGCTGGGCAAGTGCAAGGTCATGAGTTCGAACCATGGCCCAAAAAAAAAAAAAAAAAAAGCATAATCATGCTCAGAATTTAGAAAGAGTCACATGAAAGATAGGCAATAAGAAAGCAGCAGATAGGTCTTTTGCAAAAGAAAATAGTACCACAGGTAGAGGGGAAGGGAATCAAGGGAAGGGGTGCGAAGTGAAATGATAATTAAGATATGAATGTACTTGCACCAAGGCCCCATGAGGAAAGCAATTATTGCACCCTACAAATGTGTACTAATAAAAAATAAAAATTGAAAAATAATTTAAGATAAATATATGTAAGGTGTTGAGAAAAGAAAGGTGACTATATAGGCAGGCAGTACAGGGAGCAAACAGAAAGAGCAAAGCAAGGAGTCCAGAGAACAGACAGGGTGTGATGGAATCGGAGATATATGGTATCCTAGGATTGTTGTAATGAGGTCAGAAGAAGGATTTACGCTACTGCTTAGACTAAGATGTGAGACTTACTCAATTATAGGAGTTGAGTAGTGAACACATTGTTTCTGTTCCCTGCATATAATCTGGCAATGGAGGTATAATTATTTTCATTTTAAGAAAGGACTGCCTTAGCTGAAGGGCTCTCAACATAGTCACACAATTAATATCTTGAGGCAAAAGGCAGTCATGTTCAACTCGAACCTATGTCTTTCCACTTTGCTGTCTACAAACCTCATCAATGCCTTAGCTACAAAAGACATGTACATGATTATAACAGTTACGACTATAGCTGCTTCTCTATAGAGATAGAAACTTCTCTATAGCTCCTGTTTTACAAGAGAAAATACTCTAAATTCTAACAGTGGCTCACGTAATCTACTAAGTTTTTTTCAGTCTTCTGAGAGGATTCACCTGGGTACATCTAAAATAATCCATGTAGTTAAGAGATTTCCTTCTGAAACAAATACTTCAGCTGCAAGTTAATGCACTGAAGCAAAAGCTGTTCCATTCTTTTTCCAACTCATCAAAGATACATAAAATCCAAATAGATCATAAGTACTTTGTAAAACACTTTTACTATTGGGTTTATTTTAACATCCAAAGGTGTAAGTGACCTCAGTTATAAAACCTGGTGAACCATTAGTTGTTATGAAGTATTTCTGATTGTTTGCTTAAATTGGACAGAACCCACCAACTTGTTCATATATAGATACCCATTTGGGTATGTGGGTTCTTTTCTCTCTTTGGAACCTGAATTTCTTGTTTTAGGTTGCCTTTTGTGTACTGATTGGACTAGTTACTTGCTATTGTGGACAAGTAAGTTGAATCAGAAACTCAGAGAACAGTTCAAGACTTCTTCAGCATTAGAAACCTCTTCCTCTCCTTGTTTGTCCGACATCAATGTGTGGTTTCTATCAATTTTCACCTGTGTGTCAGACCACAGAACTGAGAGTAGTATTTAATTCATCTTTCTTTCTCGTCTCTCACATTTAATTAACCATCACGTTAATGCAACTTTTATCTGGATTCAACTTGCTAAAAGAAACTATAAAGCCAAACGGTTTCCTGGTTCCCACTGTTACCTAGCCCAGGACACAATCATTTTGCCAAGGACTCTAGCGAGCTCCTAATTAGAGTGCTTGAGTTCTGCTTTCCTTAGACTCGTCGGCCCTCAGCAGTCATGTGTGGCTCTAGGGCCAATTTGTGCTAAAACATCAATTCTCATCATCCACCTGCTGGCAATCCTCCAGGGCCCCCCTTTGCAGCGCCCCGTGTACACCCAGGCGTGGCGTTAATTTACTCTGTTATCTGCGCGATGCCTACAGCGCCATCACCTCATTCACACATGCGGTCCCCCGCCATCCAGAACACCTTTCTGTTTTCCAAAAGTAGCTTGTTTTCTCTCACATTCGGGCTTTTTCACCTGCTGTTCCTTCTGTCTGCAGCACTTCGCTTCTCCTTTAGTTTTTCTTCCTAAGTCCTATTTATTCTCCAGATAACACTTTAGCTCTCCCTTCCTCCCTAAATCCTCCTCTGACCTCCAAGATGGAGGTAGGCATTTCCTAGCTCCTTCTCCTGTTTACTTTTACAGATAGCCATATCCCCTGTACCCAGTGTTATTCCCTGGAACAAAATCATCTCACCGGAATCCTTTTTGGATGGCTTTAATTACTTAAAAATACAAACAAATTTTCCCTCAGAAGAGAGGCGCTTACAGCCAAGAAGACTTTGTCTGTCCTTAAAAATTAACGTGTTGTTAATGGAAGAGATCTCCGAGGTAAAGTATGGCCAGAGGTAAAGTTAGAAACAAAAGTGAAGGCCAGTAGAAGACTGTGGAATTCAAAGGCCAATGATTGCAATAAAAGCAGCCAATTCAGCCTAGATTCTCTAGTGCTACTGCTTCCATTACAGCCCATTTTGCTGGTGCTGGTGGACGCTTGGCTTGAAAATGCTTAGAGATTCAATTAACATTTGGTTTGTTCTTTCATCCGTTCTTCCACACATCCAATCTGAAAAGGATGCTGAGTACCAGCTATGGGTGAGGCACCAATGAGTGGCTCCGAATTTTGAAGAGACTTCTACAGTCAGATACATCTGAAGACATAATCTAAAAAGAAAATGTGATCACAAATATTACACAAAATTTCTCCCTACTATAGTCTAAGCCAACAAAGCTACATGGCAGGGACTGCCTTCTACCTACTCTCATGATAATCACTGTAATCTTTGCCCTACTTTGTTTTCTAGGATGACACTCCTCAAGTCCTGGGGCCCAATATGTGTATGCACACACATATGTCAGTGTTAAGTGTGTCAGTGTAGAACAGTGGGCTCATGCGATTTCCCTGTTCCTTGTAGGACAAAAATTGCCAAACAGAGGACTACATGTTAGGATCGTAAGAGAAAATACTTGACTGCTAGTTCAGGCATCATTTGATTGTTACTTCCTCTTTCTTAGTCTCAGGACTGTCCTATCCTACAAAAGAGAAATGGTCGCAAGCAATAAATATGGAGGTAGAAGAACTACTCAAAATCATCTATCCAAGAATTAGATTTCACTCCATGAAACATCTAAAGGCTATCAATAGGCATTTCTCACAAACACAAATTCTTTAGCTGGGCAGGTTGTCACATGCCTGTCACCCAGCACACTCAGTACAAATGCTCTTGGTTCAGTTCTAATAGCACACACACACACACACACACACACACACACACACAGGTCCACAACAGATTCTTAAGTCACACATGTTTTCACAGGAATTACACAAAGTTCCACAGCTTCGCTTTGGTCAGGACTTCTCATCCTTCATTACGCTAATGCGTGCTGTGCATTTTCATGGAAATAAACGTGGCTCACTTATTTACCCACACATACGTAGCCATTGTGGACAGGGCTATTTTTAGCAAAAACATTTTGTGGAACCAGTTTTGGATGGAAAGCTTCAGACAGACTCCAACCCATGCAACTAGACAGATAAAGCCAGAGACCAGAGCAAAAGAGAGACTTGTTCCATTTCTCCCACCTACTGTGTGCCTAGGTAGAACCAGGTCTCTTCTGCACCAACTCTGATGCCAGATATATTTTCCATTCATTATGGAAAACACTCCTCTTGGGGTCACTGGCTAAAGCCACAGAGACTATCAGAGTCTCAAGTGAAAGTTATTTTTCCATGAATCTTTGCAATTCAAGATTCCCAATGAAAGATGTATTTACAACCGACAACTGGCAGAACCTACGATCCAATCAGCGTTTATTACATGGCCTTGATGTGCATATGCCTGATTAGTTGGCATATACAAACATGATTGAGAGCTGTCCTCTGCCTTGCAGAAAGTATGTAAGCACTGAAAGATAAATTGCCAGAAATATGGAAGGCTCCAATTTGTTGTGTGACCAGTATTTAACTTTCCTGGGCTCCAGAGTCTTTGTTGGTCCATCCTTACACTTGGCTTTGAAGAACTGAGTGATAGCCCAGAACATTGGAGAAAGACTCACACGAATGCTAACACCACCTCCATGACCCACATGTTAGTATGGGATTTGTAGAGAGGTGCAAGTCCTCTTAGGCCACACATCTCATTATGAAACAGCCAATCTAATAAACTGGAAGAGAATATTCACAAATCACAAAGCAACTTTTGAAATCTAATCAGATATTCTTTCAACGTACCACCCCTGTGGTGCTATCCAACTTTATTAGGATTTTATTCTCTATTCTTTTTTAAAGTGACATTTACATTAATGTATTGAACTAACATAAGATTCTATTACAATGAAAGGAATTTTTATAACTTTTATTAGTTTTTCCCTGGTTTCTATCCCTGAGTTTTCAGCCTAGTAATAAGGATTCTTTTGTTTTATTTCATGTCTAGGTGAAAAATTGAGAAGTCTCTTCGAGATTATTTCTTGCTCGGTTGTTAAACGCAGTAGGGACCCAGACTTGGAAGGTATTGCTGTAATTGGCTGTGAGGGCCAAGAAATTGAACTTCGCCTTCGTAGTCAGTCTTTTTTTTTTTTTTTTTTTTTTTTTTTTTTTTTTTTTTTTTTTTTTTTTTTTTTTTTTTTTTTTTTTTTTTTTTTTTTTTTTTTTTTTTTTTTTTTTTTTTTTTTTTTTTTTTTTTTTTTTTTTTTTTTTTTTTTTTTTTTTTTTTTTTTTTTTTTTTTTAATCCTGAGTATCTTACAAGTTTGTAATTATTCACTAGCTTGACTCTGATTTCAAAAGAATGATATGAACTGAGCAATGAGAAAGTAGAAATGCTAGATCTTCTCCAGTTCTGATAACTTCATGTTCCCTTTTTCAAGGAAATAGGTGCTAAAACTCTCCATATATTTGACCTGACAGCTTTCCCACCTCTTAGAGTGATTAGGCCATCCAGGTATGAGTCATGCTCTGTGTGGGATGGCAAGGTGCATAGAGCATCCCAACCCTTTTATTTTATATAGAAAACTGAAGTTCAGAGAGAGGAAAGGAGAGAGAATAATTGAATCAAGGTCACAGAGCAAGAGTGGCTGAGTCAGGACTAAATTCCACATCTTTTAACTCTCAATTCAATTTTTCTTTTTCTTTCCCAATAAGAAAAGTCTGTGAGTCAGCCCAGATAATATTTCTTAACCAGGACAAGTACCTGCTGTATGTCCTAAACCATGGCCATAACAATCATTTTCTTGAACCCTTTCCTCTGCTCCTATATATTTTTAAAATGTCTAACTAGCAAAAACAATGAATTGTTTGTGACTTCCACGTTTGAGGACTGGTCAGATAGTTCACATTTGAGTCTCTGTGTGAGTTCTATGGCTGATGCATTTCTTCTTTGTTCAACAGACTTCAAAAAAAAATTGTGTCTATTCATTTGAAGCAGGGTCTCATTGTGCAGTTCAGGCTCATACTGATCCTCCTGTGTCAGCCTCCCCAGGGCTAGGATTACAGGTATGGCCCAGTTTTAGGGCCAGCAAGTGCAGTACTAGAGATCAAACTCAGGTCCTTCCACTTCCCAGGCAGGCGTTTAGACGGCCAAGCTATTTCCACAGCCCAAGTTTAACAGACTTTTGATGGATGCTACTTCTGTGGTGGATGAATCAGCCAGTTCTTTTCATGCATCTTCTACCCTGGCAATCCCTGAACAACTTATTCTGCTACCAACTTAGCCTTGCCCCAGTCCTGAATTGCCATGAGGCAAAGGTGAACAATTAAGAGAATCGTTTTCATATTTCAATTTTTTTATTGTTTTCATATTTCAATTTTTTTATTGTTTAAATTTAACAATGGTTATATTACATGTTTTCATCATCAGATCAGTTTAGATTAATACATATAGGTATATAAGATTGATCAAACAATTAAACATTAACCTTTCTAAATCCACATTACTTTTTTTTTTCTTTTCCACCTTCTTTTCTTTGAAAGTTGACATATTGCATATTGTCCTCACAATCGTTCTACAGAGTACAGTGTGTGGGCATGACC